>OOFC01016469.1:109334-164392 GCA_900323345.1 Pseudochromis fuscus
TGTGTGTGCTATTGATTAGACTTAAAGGTGTTCATCTAAGGAGAGGAGGTCATGTGTCAATTAACTGATGCAGCTTCTTGTCTTTAATATAATTCTGAATGCACACAATAAACATAATGTGCGGGTGTGGTCCCATGGGTGCCGGGTTTGGGCATCTTTGCTGCATCCCATCTTGGCCCCCAGGGTCCCTGCCCAGTGGTTGCAAGTGGCGTCCTGGTCCCGGTGCAGACGGCTCCTTGGATGGTGTTTCCTCAACTGTTGAATCCGTACTCAGCCTGATGCGTTTATTTACTTACCTATTCACTTTTATGCCGTGTATGTGGAGTGTACTGGCATGAGAGTATGGGGAAGGGGAGGGGGTGTGCTTGGGTGGGGATGGGTCGGGCGATTGGGTGGGCCCAATGAATTTTTTTTGCTTTGCTTGCTTTGTTTTTATTTTATTTTATTTTTTTCTCACATGTATGTATGTATGTATGTAATATGTATCAAATCAGTAATTTTCCTCTGGTTTTGACTCTTGATGAAGTCCAAGGGAGTCTGTTAATGGTCAGCAGTGGGATTATACTTTGAATTGAGGAAAAAACAGTTTTGTTTAATTTTTATCTTCTCTGACAGCTGCTCCTAAGATTAATGGGGGGCTTACTGAAAGTTAATACTTCCTTGTCGAGGGTTACGTGTTGTCTAACTTTCTACCAGAAATGTATGGTCCTGGTGAACTCCTGCTATGAAAGCTCTTTGATGTCTGAATCCCTCATAGAGCAGTTGTGTCATGTTGTTCTTGTTAATCATGTTTTAAATTGTTCAGAAAGGCCTGAAGAAGCATTACAATGTTTATAATTGTATCAGCATTTTAACATATTGAAAATTACAACATGAAAGTCGTGAATTAATTAATTTCTATTTGCACTGCTGCATTTACAGAAAGTTCAGCGACAAGAACGCTGCACATGAGCACGAGCGCAGCAACACAAACCTCACATTGCGATGGTCTCTCACACCATGCAGTCTGCTGACACCCCTTCACTCTCTCTGTAACAGTAACAGTAAAGCCTGGTGCCAAAGGTAATCTAACCTAGGAGACAAGGCGATAATAGCCAGACTGACAGAGTGCTTGTTTGTAATCAGAGAGTGGATGAGGAGTCAAAGGTGAAAAATGAGTGTGATATTAAAGGAGGAAGAGGAAGCTGTAAAAGGAGGTTTGTGTTTATCTGGGTTTATTAATGCACCTCACACCCAGAAATGAAAAAATAAAAAAAGGTTTCGAGACCAAAGCAGTAGAAGACAAAGTGTGGATTTGTGTGATATAGGATATCATTCAGTGAGCAGCTGTGGTCACAATGGGTGATATGCAACGCCAACTGTGATTCCATTGACATGAATGGTGTATTGGAAGACAGCACCTTGATGATAAGCTAGTTCCCCTTTTCCATGTGTTATTGAACCAGTCATTTCACTGTACTATTAACTTAGCTGAAGGCAGGGATCATGTGTTTGTACCTGCAGCTGACCTGTGCTGTGAGGAGATACAAATCATTTGAACTAAAGCATGCAAACTACAAAAGATCCCTGAAAACCACTCAGTGTGTGTTAGATAGCCAGTGTGTGTGTGTTCAGTTTAGGGTTGAAATAAAGTGTTGAAGAATAAGCAGCACCCCTGTCAGGTGAAGAATGCAGACGGTGTGTTTAAGTGTGTTGGGGACCGAGCGGCTCCACTTCCTCAGACAGCCACAACCGCCACATCAAGACAGCAGCAGTTAAAACAACATCTTTAAACGTGAGGGCCGTGGCCATCACCATTGTCCCAGAGAGGTCAGCACGGCTGGGGTTTGGCACCGAGTCGTCCGCAGCTGTCAGACTCCAGATTTCCAACGACAGTGTCACACGAGCTGTGGTAACATAACCTGGCATTCCTTTACAGCCCTGGAACAACAGCAAAGAGATCGTGTTCAGTACGTCCAGCCTCAGCTCCTCAAATCCACATTTGGTTTTTACTGCAGTTTTGAGTTGAATGGAAACAGAAAACATCGGTGGCTTCACTGTGTATTATCAGCAATGGTGAAAACAATTTGAAAAGGATTGATCTTTTAGATTATTTTCAAGCTAACAAGTAAATACAAGTTTGTTTATGGTGCATTGAAATCATTCTGGACTAATACGATCGAACGATTATAGTGTCAGCAGAAGCTGAAATGATGCAGTGGATGCTGCCAGAAGCTCTGCTTTTCAACCAAGTGCAGTAAATCTGGTTGTGTTTTCCTCATATACATAATCTAATAAGGATATTTTTTTAAGGAGACCATAATAGTAAAAGCAGAAGGGGGAAGGTTATGAAATTGGTGTTTGTTTTAGTTGTATTTTTATAAATAGTGACCAAATACAACCTAATTACAAACACTAAGACATTAATCCTTTATTTTAATAACATATTATTTCTTCAGTACTTACCACTCAGAGTGAGAAATACATTTACTCGTGCTATGCTTCCTCACTTACCAACTAAAAATACAAATGCCACATTCCTAAATTAGGCTTCAGATGCTCTGTGATGTGACTCATGCTATGTTGTACTGTAGTAGTTATGGCTGAAAATGTAACCAGCTCTTTTCTTCATAATATTTCAGAAAAATTGCTGAAATATTCTTCAACTTGAGCTGAGTGGTTACAGTAATACCAGAAGGGCTTCCCCTGCCCTGTAGGAGCCACTGATTGTTGTATCATTCATTTTACTTCCTGCCTACATTGTCAGGGGAAGTGTGAGTCGAGTAAGCCTGAGGTATTTTATATCACTTAGGAGAGTAACATGTGTGACTATCTGCCTGGCACACTATTAGCCCAAATCCCCTGTTTACCTGGGTATTTTAGGTAAAATGGAGATTATTATCCTTTCCTGGGAACTTGGTTACAGTGGAGAGTGAGCTCTGGCTCCTGTTGCATCCAGAATTGCTGTGATTAGGACACATAATCCAGCATCACAGGGGAGTAACCACAATGGGTTGAACATATTCCACCTGACATTTAGTTCAGCCACATCTCTGATTGGCACTTGATTAGCAACTAATCCATGTCATTATCTCCTTGAGTGAAATTAGTTGAGTAGAAAATGGTGTCGTAAATCACAGAGGTGGAATTGTGAAGGGGCTTTGATCAGTGTACAGCTCTGAAAGCACTGTGAGGGGAGAAGAAATATGTTGTTGCTATGGATACTGCAAAAAAAAATAAAAAATAGGTGCGAGCTGATATGTGGCTCAATTGTTTAGAAACAAGTTGTGTGAAACAGCAAAGTTGTGGTTGGTATTGCATGACCTGTCCACATGGAGACCGGGGGTTTCCTGGAGAGTCACAGAGGTGCAAGTTTCAGTCCGCCTTGATTTATATGAGTATTCCCCATTGTTAGATTACGGACTGATATTCAGACCTCTCCAGATCCCTGCCAGGTAGAATCCAGCTCAACACCCCCCCACACACACACACACACACACCCCCGTGTTGTCTCCTCTGGCTCCAGTCCTGAACCCAACCCTCAGAGGAGTGGAAAATAATTAGGAGAGAAAATTGCTGCTGACACTATTTCTGAAAAGCAGGGTATTGTAATGAGAGCAGAGCAGGTATTCATTGTGTCTGAGGGAGCGATTGAAAGCCCTTGGTTTTCAGGCTGCCTGGGAGAAGCCCGGGGAGAGTAAGCAGAGTTTTGCTGAGTCCCTTAATGCATGTGGGAACAGAGCCTTGAGAGGACGAGGCAGAGGTGTCTTCAACAATGGCAGGAGCCAAGGTTACAGCTGAGTAACTAATTCAAACCACTCTCAACTGACACACACGCTCACATGCACATACACTCGTCTCCTTTGTCTCTCTCAATATGTCTCTCCCTCTGTCCCCTGCTCTCTCCTTGTTCCCATTATGAGTTCAGAGGGATGCCGTCCAGCCACTACTCAAAGTTATCTTCATTAGCTGTGCGGACTTGCTGGAGTGGCTGCTCTGGGAAGCTTTCTCTGAGCAAGGCACTCAGAGAAGATGAATAAATGTTTTGTCCCACATAGGCCCAGCCTAGAGCAGTGGCAGACTGCAAGGAGAGATAGATGAGGTATTAACTGTTATATTTTTCAGCAGGGGCTGAAGAAGCCCAGTAGTGGGGCTGACAGAAGCAGATGCTGCTGCCTGAATATTAAGCCTGTTAAATGAAATGTCCTGTGTAAAGAAGTCTTAATGTGAGCTGAAATATAGCACCGTGCACCACCGATTGTGCATCACCCATATCCAGGCACATGCTCGTCTGAAGGCTTTACAGGTGATGAGCGAGAGGTCACTGTATTGCTTTTTAGCGCCGTGAAACAGGTGCATCACTGGGATGATGTGAGTTTTTTAAAGCATTTGAAAATGATTCCTGCAAGAAAATATGAAGTATAGGGACACAGACAATCACTTCAAACACATGGGGCTGTGGATGATGACTTCATGATACATATGGAACTGTTGTACTGAAAGTATTGTGTAAAAAAATGACATCTTTAGATAATTGGAAACAAAATATGCAACAAGACCTACTTGTTATTATCATCGTCGCTACCTTGACGGTTGATTGGGGAAAAAAAGGAGAGTGATGTGACTCGTCCTCTTTTCTGAATGTAAATGTCATTCTTAGTTAATGAGAATCTGCCTTTGTAATGTTGCAGGCATCTGTAATCTACAGGGAATAATGTCAAGATCCCTCTTAAATGAGAAAATAAATTGATGGCCAAATTGCATGTGGGTCATAACTCCACTTATGGGAACTCAGATCTGCTTTTAGTTGCCTAAATAACAGACACTAAAGCTGTATTCATAGTTAAGTTTTGATTGCCTCACTACCCACTCTGCAATCACATTTCAAATTACAAAGCACATTTTGAACCCTCTTTCTGTTTCCCTGCTTCCTTACCACACTCTACATCACAGAGGAAAAAACCACAGTTTTCCGCCAGCATCGACTATATCATCTACTATATTCTACACATTCTAAGTAAAGCAGGTAAATTAAATTTGTAGATTTACCGTCCAGGATTCTGGCTATCAGCCAGATCAGTTCATTATCTTCTTCTCTACTCTCCCTTCTTCTCTATTTCCAGGCACCGTGAACACATTTCCAAGCATTTAGGAGCTTGCTGAGATAGGATACACAGTGACACACTAGTGGAGTCAGAAAAAAGTAGCTCATGCAGCCATGAACAGGAGGGGTGAGATGGGAGCTGAGACTATTATCTACAATCTCATTCTTCAGTTACTGAGATGAAACACAGAGCCCCATATGCTGGTGCTCGCTGGGTTCCTAAGGTGCTTATAGGTAAGAGATCAACCATGTTCGGTAGTGATGAGAGGAAGTGTCTGTGGAGGATGGGCTCCTGCGGGAACTGTAAACTAGAACAGGGCAGTATTACATTTTCCTAACCTTGCTGGCTTTATATGACAATAAAAAGATCAGAGTTTAGTTTGTACCTGTTTTAAAGAAGCCTGGAGGATATCTCCCCTGCTCCTGAAGTATCTTTCCTGCCTTATTTCAGGTATTTTTCAAAGCAGAAACCCTATTACTTTTACATTATACATACAGGATACTGAAATATGTGCTCTCATTTTATTTTTGCACCCGCACGACAAGTTGACAGCTTTTAGAAAAACCATTTGGTGCATTTCACAAGCCGATGACTCAGCTATTAATAATAAAACTACTGAGGATCTCTGAGCAATTAGACCTTTGAAATGTTAATAGTGTTGTAGAAGTGAATCTATAATGTCGCAATTTCAATAAAATGTCTTTATGATTTTGCTCCAGTTTAGTGATAAAAATGTCAGAGCCTGTCAATTCAGTGTGAAGCACCTAAAACATATTAAAAAACACAATACAGATGATCTGTTAGTGCGAAGGTTTATTGTAGGAAAGTGGAAACTGCATTTAGAAGATTTTTCCAAAAGCACAAAATAATTCACTTCAAATTCTCTTCAGCTTTGTGCATTTCACAGTTCATGTTGGCGAGATGTTAAGAAGCGATTGTGATGTAAATAAGTGCGGCTGGTGATCACGGACAATCTTGTTTGCACAGTGGATATTATCAAAAAAATCCCGAGCCTACAGCCGGCGCTACATCCGCTCTGTGTTGTGTTAAGTAGCTTTCATTGTCACCGCAGCGATCCCTCCTCGTATCCACATCACTGTCAGACTCGTGTAACTTTTTTGAAAAGCCATCAGGATTCGTCTCTGTCAACTGCCTGTCCCTCAGTCCATTAAAGATGATTGATAGAGCTGGAAAATCTTCCGCCCAGCTGTTGTCGTTGACTCATCCCTGAGAAATTGAAAGGAGCTCAGAAAAAGGACCATCCCTCATCAAAAGACCTTTTGTCTGTGTTGACGACGTGAAGCTAAATACATTTTTTGAAGATAGTGTATAACTAATCTCCAGCCTTTTTACCACAGTTTCTCTCCTGTCTCTGTATCGGAATAATTATTACCTTACAGATGAAGATGGAGATTACAGTCACATTTGGTCTTTTATCAGAATATCAGAAGACGCTGTTCACATCCGACTGTTTCAGCTTTATAGATAAAGTGAGTCTGGGAGGTTTGTCCTCTCCATTGGTCAAAGAGAAACCAAAGGAAAGACGCGTCTGTTTGTCCAACTGCTCCTCTTCCCCCTCCTGGTTATCCCTTAATGGCTTGTGAGGATTTTTACAGGACAACTTGAGGAGGATTTTATGATATTTCAGTATGATTGATAACATGCTCTTGGAGGGATGTCAGGCTTTCAGAGACGGATAATGCGGATTTCTATCTCTCTGCCTTCTTGTGTAAGACGTGCCATCAATCAAGTGTATCGTGGCCTTAACCCGGTAAAATTAAAACCTTAGGGGGGTGGGGAGGGGGCTCGGGATCTCCGCAGAACCAGGACACACACATCAACAGGGAGCGCGACAGAATCAGAACACAGATCCACATCATAACGGGCTCGCCGCAGAGAACAGATTCCCACTATAGGCCAGAAAACACAGTTAATGATCAGACTATGTGGCTGTTGACAGAAGAGAGGGATTACAGTAAGAACCGTCTCATTCCCACCGTGTGAAGAGACGTTATTAGATCCTGGCCTGGCTAATTCCATTCCTAAGCTTGTCAATATTTACCAGCAACAGGCAGAGCACATTGTAGCCGAGCCGGTCTCCCTGCAGAGAGGAGATACAGTGCGGTGCACTCCTGCAAAACGCACAGATTCAGTAACCAGATTCAAATCGGTAAACATAATTTCCAGCTCGTTGTTGCTTGTTTGTTTTCACATGATAAAGCACACTGCTAATTAGCCCAGCTGCTTTGACATATGTTGTGCACCTCGTTTTGCATGTTTCTCCTCAGGTAGGCCTTACTTCTCTTTGTATTTGTGTTTGTGTTTCAGTCGATGGCTGCATACACAAAGCGGCCGGGTCCTGTCTGTATGATGAGTGCCACTCACTAAATGGCTGCGAAACCGGCAAAGCCAAGATCACCTGCGGCTATGATCTCCCTGCAAGATGTGAGTATCCGTAATTAATATCATTTTTTGTTTGTTGTGTAATGTGTGCACTGGTGCCTCGCAGCAATTTTCTTTAATCAAAACTGCTGCCATAAAGTGCTACATCACCTGACAGTTAAAGAACATTAAGATGTAGTGGTAAACATTAGAGTGTTGAAACATTGTACGATCCAGCATTAATCTATATTGTTTTTTTATAAAACAGCTTTTTTTTTTTTTCCCTCCCCCCACCCTAAAGCTCCTGAAGCAGCTGGTGGATTACTCTATTATTTACACTAATGCACAAAGTTACTGATAATGAATGAAAAAAATGTTTTGTTTATGACAAGGGAGTTAGTGTGCACATGCATCATAGTTTGAAATGAGGTCATGGTTTCTGTGAAGTTGGGATGAATCTACACACACACACACACACACACACACACACACGCACACACACACACACACACAGGTGCACACACATATATATACCTGCACATTTATACCTACAGATAACAACTCAGGTCAACAGCATCAAATCTAATAGCACAGTGGGAAGCGTTTATTGTACACAACAGTTTAAATCATAATTTATTAGTTTTAAAAAGTAATTTGTAATAAATAGGGAGTTGTTATTCTGAGGGTAATTAATATGATTGTTGTATAGCTGGATGGGAGTGTGTGCACACAAAGAAAGACATTAAGAGAGCTATTAGTTGCTTAATTTGATTGATTTTTCATCCCTGATTTATTCTGTTAGCGAGTCACATAACTCTCAGTGTCATGCGATAAATGCTCAGAAGTGTGACTGCACTGTTGTAATTGTTGTTCTTTCTTCTATCATGAATGTTTCGTAAACAAGTCTTAAAATGTTTGTGTGTCACCTCACCTCTGAAGTGAGCAGCTTTTACGGCGGCACAGTAGTTACTTTTTAAACTTTGTCACAAGCTTCTTTCCTCACAAACTTGAAATGGAAAACATGATAGGATGGAAGAAATGTCACTTGGTGTAATTCGGTCGAGACAAACGTCCCAGCAGTCCTAACCTAACCCTGAAGGATTTCCGTGAGACAGCCAAGAGAAGACATTCAGGCTCGGATGAAATTAGGTTGTGTTAATACGGTATGTCGTAAAGATGTCAAACAAATGGAGCAGATAAACTGTGAGTCAGTCTTGTGGGCAGCCATTTCAAGTGTCTGCGGCTCCAAAACAGGGTGCACCATGACAATTTAATAACCTGCAGTGTCACCTGGGAGCAATCACGTTGCCATTGGGTACTGTTATTGTAATTATCTCTGGGCAAAACAGCTTCTCTGTGTTGATAACTCGTTATAGATTGTGTAGTTCTTTACCAGGATCAGTCAGTTCATTTTTGAACATGATGTTATTTCATATTAGAGCTATCTTTACTCCCAGCCGGTATCATCTTCCAGCTCTAATCACTGTCATCATCACCGTTGTCTCTTGGAAATTGACAGCCGCTTGACTCTTCTCGGTGAGCTCTCGGCTGTGACAGGAGATCCTGTTCGCAAAGTCGATCCGCTGTTTGGATTTTGTTCTTCTCACATTAATTTCTCTCTCCGACTTCTTTCTTCCACCTACACGCACATTATAAAGCTGCCGTGACTGCAAACAACTATCCATTCATTGTATAGTCTCAAATAATAGTCTGTCCACCCCCTCACTGCACAACAAAGTAAACAAACAAGACACCAGGCAATTTCTAAATTTTTTGAATTTCCCTAAATTCTGGGATGTCACACGTGGGTGTTGCAAGAAAGGGTAAAAGCTTCCAGTGAAACAGTGACGTGTATTAGAAATAACTGAAAGTTAATTTTCAGTAAATGGCCCTCTGCCATGGCTGAAATGATTAAAATCTATTTCAATGTTTATGTAATAAAGTCATAAACAAACATAGCAGATGGATCATTGTGACAAACTGATTGAAACAATGACACTGACCCCCCCACTCCTCACAAACCAACGTATCAGAAGAAATAAAAGTGATTTTCTTATTTCCCATTTTCCTCCATTTCCTCTAATCTTGTCATACACTGATCAAAAATAATATTTTACAAAACATTTCCAGTTCTGCTTTTCTGTTTCTGTTTTTAAATGTAAAACCCACTTGATGTTCATGCTCTCTCCACTCTCAATAATGACATGAGCTGCTTTGCTACGATGGCTCTTGAGGCAACAGCACATACAAGAGGTTGAAGTCCAAACATGAAAGGAAATTTGATCCAAACCTAGAAAAGCAGCATCAACAAACAGCCACTGGTAAATTACCAAACACAACCACCACTGGTTTCGTTTCTCCAGGACGACAGACACTGAGCGGTCATCTCAGGAGTCGAGCTGCAAGCTGCTGAGAGAAGCAGTCGCTGGAGTGTAGCTGCAGTTTTTAAAAATAGTCAATATCTGAATAAAGCACATATCATCGTAACACAAACATATGAGTCTGTGTCTGTGTGGTTAATCCCTCTGGCATCTTGTGTTTGTTGTATGTCTGTTGTGGGCATTTGTATATATTTTTTTTTTTTTGCATTTCATGTTTCAGAGCATGCTCCATAATGCGTGTTTTCAGTTTTGTATGTGTCCTGATGATCTCTACTCATTAATCAATAGATTATACAATATCAAAATGAAGTGTTTTAGCTTTATCCACAGAGGAGCATTTATATAATATTTCCTTTCAATTAATGTGATGTACTCACAGCAAACTCTTCCTCTTCTTTAATATGCAGATATGTACCGTGGCAGAATGATGGGGAATTGTAACAAGTGGAAACTGTCTGCTGTTTGTGAACTTTTTTTAAGGTTGTGAGTGGGTGGATGGATCATTAGTTGAGATTTTATACACAGAGCTTTATTACCAATTAACAGGTATATTGTGAGACTGTTTTCAGGAAATGGAGAAGTGCATTGAAAGTTATTTATGGAGTTGACATCTCACTGTCTTGTCTGTCAAAAAGTTAAACAACTGAAATACTTTTATAGTCTCACTGGGTGTAAAAAAAAAATGATATTAGTGCCCTGACATATTGATTTCTGTAGACAGTAGGCAAATGTGGAGACTTGTGTAACAATGTCAGAATATAATTGGTAACAACAAATAACATGGGAACAGTCTTAGGGCGACATTACCGCTGTATATAACCGACGGTCTCACATTTTCACTGCATGCAGACCTGCTTGTGCTCACGCGTATCTGCAGATGGCGGCTCGACTACTCTTCCAGCAGCGAGACCAACGCCGACAGATGGATCATTTACCGTTTACATCTTGGCAAAGCCAACTATTTCCAGCGTGGTCCTCTTCCTAGTTTCCCTTGAACATTAGGCTGCTTTTCAGTTTCTTTTCTCTAAACACATAAATCTCTCAGGGGATTGTGCTCTTCTTTGGGGACCCCCTTCTCTGGGATCTATTCCACTGCACATAATTGGAAATAAGTCCGTCTAAACCCCGGATGCTGCCGAACAAACTGTAAATCACTTTGCTTTTAATTAAGTTTTTAGAGATTTAGGCTTGTTACTGTATCTCCACAAGTCATCTCATGACTTTGCCAACAATGCATGAAAATAAGCTATCCATCATACTATGAGCACAGCAATTTCCCTTGATCTTACAGCGATCTTGGAGTCTTAAGTGTTATTTGGAGATATCGCCCACACTGTATTATGTTTCATTTAACCGGGATTACACCGTCCGATTTTGTTATTTTTAAAAAATGCTAAGAAATGGAGGAATCACAACTTAAACCTAATACTCAAAATAACTGGTAAAGCAATAAAATGCTTCCTTGTGTCCTGGAAAAGCACTTACAGCCTGCGGGGAGAAAGGCAGTTGATCTGAAATCAGAGTTGTCCTTGTTTGGAGATTTGATGTGCTGAAGCAATGGAAAATGACCAGACTAACCCGCCCTTTCTCAGCTTCGTTTTCTTTTTTTCTTTTTACTCAAGACAAGAAAATTGCTCTCCATTACATCCCACTAAGCAGTTTAGGCTGTGAATCCCAGTGGCAAATGAGCCTTTCCTTTAAGAGGGCCAAGCACATGTGGGACTGATTATTATGGGGCTGCCCGGGATTATTAATCAATGACAGTAATTACCTACCTACCATAGCGGAAAGACTCCAAAAAAAAAAAAAAAAAATGACCATTACATCAATCTGACAAGGAAATTGTCTATTTGCCCTAATGTTAGACAAGTTGCTCATCTGTTCACAGATTAATGATCAAATGAAAATACAATGTCAAGTGTAACAAGCTTAGTCACATATTTATGACCCAACTACTTGAGGATGTGTCTCAACATTGTGCATAATTGCTCGATTATTGCTGTTGGACTGATAAATTTAGAAAAGGCTTGTGCACCTGCAGTTATTTATACAAGTTTAGCTGCTGCGCTGTGTATAATGTCCTTTTAACTGTATGCAGACATCATTATGTCACCTGTGAAAATGAGACAGTTTTCTTTGAGTATTGTGTTGAAGATGTCCAGTGGTTCAGCAACATCATCCTCATCGCTCCCTGTAGTTGTTTGAAGGCCTGTTTTGTACTGTTTTGTACTTTGTGACTGTTTTCAGACATGGTGTGAGAGGACGTTGACCCTAAATTGTGTGATCACTCATCCAGGGTTGTTTCCAAAAAGAAGAGAAAGAATACACAGATTTCTTTCTTTATGACATAATCTTGAAAACAAACTGATTGTGTGGGTCATAAAACCACAGAACAGCAGTAAACACAGCTCTGATCTGGCACGTTGTGTAATCAGAAATCATCATTGAATATATTTTTCTTCATAAAGAATAATTCCAGTTGAAATTTGCTGCACACAACAATGTTGCAAGATGACTTAGAATAATTTCTTAAAATCTGGTGTCAACTGGATCTGCTCTCCTATAAGTAAAATATAAGTGAGTGAAGAATAATGATCTGCAACAGTGTCCTGTTCTCTGAAGTGCTGTTTAAATGTGAGACACATCTGAGAATGATGTGCAGTGACTCAACTCTCCTATAGGGATGTGTGAATCTTATCATTATTATGCTGGCCCACAAGTTCACACTAATAATGTTTAGCAGAGACCTCGTGGGTTAATCTGCACTTGCACATTTCAGCCCTGGCTGTCACAGTCGACCAGGAAAGTATTTAGGGTTCACACTAGAGGTCTGCTTGAGAAAGTTTATCTCCCAGAGGAACTTTTAGACAGAGGTTTGGTGTTTTTCCCTCTCTAGTTTCATCTGAAATCTTTTACCCAGTTTTGTTTCCCTCCCCAGGGCTACATTAGATTGACAGTTCAAAACATTTGTACTGTTTATTGTTTTGCTTCTTTCCACAGACCCATTATTCCTTGAACTCTAAGTATATGCTTTAAATAATGAATTATATTTGGATAAAAGAAAGAAGGGCCAGCGTTTCGTTTCATCATGTCTCTGTCATAATAATGGCCTCTTTCCATTTTAATTGTTGTTAATTATTTGTGAAAAGTTTCTTCAGCTTCAGCTTTAGACTTAACAATCTGTGATATTTTTTTACATGTTCAATGTTCTAGTCACTTTTTTTATCGCTAAACTATGTCCCATCTTACTGAGCAAAGACTATTGTTTTGTGCTACTTTGCAAAGATCAATAGTGGTCATTGGGATTCGAACTGATCAGATGTATGGTGTTAGATTTCAGCCTTTGCAGTATCTCCTCCACACATCCCTCTGTGAACCTGTGCAGACACAACCTTATCCACGCAGCATTGAAACACTGGTAGACCTTTGATTACTTTCTTATCTCCAACTAGATGCTAACTGTGTTTAGCTCAATCAGCTGGTACTTCTCCACATGACACGCAACATCCAAACTTTTCTAAAGCATCACGCAGCTCATTTCTTGTTCATGCTGCTGCTGTACCAGCTCGTTGCAGTCCTGCATCAAATCAATCTACAATCTACAACCAAGGATGCATTAAATTGCCCCAGAATGCAGGACAATGGTTAAAATGATGTAGTAAGGTTACAGGCTTCAAATTTTTCTGATTCAGTTTCATAATTTTGTTGTGCAGCAGACATTTTCTAGGACATGATCTTAGCATCATAATTATTTGACCTAATAACTCTTGAGGTAAATGAAGGAGTACAAGGCAAGCTTTTATTTTGATATGCCTATTCCAGCTTTCCCTCTTTATGAAATATTACATAAAGAATAATATCCAATCAGCAGCTTCAAATGTTTCTTTCAGAATAAGGTTTTCATATGTGCAAGCTTTGGTGGAAATTAGAGGATGGTAGTTAGACAAAAGACCTTTGGGAGATGCACCTCAGTTCAGTTCACATCCTCCTTTATCTACTGCTCCCTTTCAGTACAAAATGGGAGTCTCTGGTGTTTACTGTAACTGCACCTGTGCTAATAATACTAATCATCTGCCTGTGATAAATATTTCTCGGTGATAGCATGAGGAATCTTTCCCATGGCCTATTTAATCTGGGAGACCAGGCCGTCTGCTCCGTCTCTTTCCACTCAGCAAACACAGATAAATCACAGCAAAGTACCCACTATTAGTAAGTGACATACAGCTCATTCTGATTAAATTACCCCCTAGAACATTATCATTCTGCCGAGTTTATTTATCAAAGTAGTCTCCGCCCCATCACATTACAGCGGGCCTGACATTTTAAGAAGGCCATTGGACAGCCCATAATTTGTTAATTTGAGTGCAACTTGTTGTTTCTGAGTGAAGGATTTGATGTTTGACCAAGACACTTCTTTGTTTTGCTTTAGATTTAGACTCCATGTGTTCTGCAGCATTAACAATATAATACATCTTTAAAAAGTACAGTTAATCTCACTTTATTACTTCAGGTGACACTTAATTTTAATTGTTTAATCATAACGTGTTTGAATTTTCTCAGGTCAGAGGATGTAATCTGTCAAAGCGACAATATGACAAGCAACACATCTTATGAGATTTTTTTGTGCAGCAGCTGTTACAAATAAAACGTCTAAAAATCGCACACGGCTGAACTGTTTGCACTTTATCTCTGCGTAATGGATCAGATCGACGCCGTGCGACTGTGACAAGGTGTTTGTTTCTCATTTTGAATTCAAGGCCAGAGTGAAAGAAATCCTTTGTTGTAGTTGATAAATTACTGGGGCTTAACTCAACCCTGGTGGCCAGAGTGGTCCCAGCCACACACACGGTGCTCAGTCAACATCTCCTCCACTGCTCACTGTTAGCACTCACATCATAAATGTCACTTCATCTCTTCATGTGCACTCCATTCACCAGACTGACTTTCTGCTTTAGTGTTTTTGTCTTAGTACCTCAGTCAATGAGCTTGTCACTTATTGTGTAAGTGAGTAGTTAGAGCTTCAAATATAAACTTGTACTTTTGTTGCAGTAGTGGCTAAAGAAAACTACAATCCTTAATCTTTGTATTAAAATTGCAAATTGAAGAAAGAATTAAATCAAGGAAAGGTAAAAGGGATTAAAAAAAATATTTTTTAGAAAAGTAATAAAGCTTCGATGCATAAAAGATAATGTTCGGACCTTGCTGTTGGGATGAAATTTTAAGCTGTTTGTGATTATCCTCTCCAAAATTTCAAGATGAATTAATGATTGAATAAATTAGTATTAAAAGGAAGATTGGATATCAAGGAAAGGCCAGTTGTTGTTTTTTTTTTTTCAGCATTATTTATAAGACAAACTCTCAGCTCCTGCAGACTAATCAGCTCACTCTCTGGCTCCTTGTTGGCTGTGATGCGTTCACTCTCAAGGAACAGAACAAACCTAATTTCACTGCTCATCTGTGAAGGCCCAAGTGCTCTTCTGTGTCCCTCTCTTTTCAAATATCCGTGTTTTCTTTGTTGGCTAGCCTGTCAGTCTTCAAGCCTCTTGAGGACTGGAGTAATTTGGTAATTTTGCCTAAATGGTGATACTGTAATTATGTGGCATCAGCTGCCTAGCTGTCAGTGAGACGGCCAATGGTCATTCATCACCAGGAAACTAGAAGTGGGGGGAGGCGCTGTGACTGATTGAGTAAATACTCGCAGAAAGAAAGTGTGGTGGTCTCTCCCACAATGTGGCTGAAAATAGGAGGTGAGAGGCCTTTGGACTAATGGGCTGCAGGAGCAGCTACAGCCCGTGCTGTGGACTGTTTTTGTTTTTTAGATGGGGGGTGCATCAAGACATGCCTGAGCCCCACCATGACAGTGATGCATCAGGAGGGGGCTGTGGGTGGCAGATGAGGTGGGACCAGTGGAAGGTCAGGTTTGAAGTGGAATGTGGCAGCAGCTCTAATGCAGTCCTGCCTCCCCTCACACATCGCTCCCATCTGTCCACCAGTCAGCCCGGCTCAATGAAGGCTTCCTTATAAAGGGCTCATCAGCCAGTGGTGGCACATTTACACACACACAACCTGTGCTAACTTCTGTTTCTTTAAAAAAAAAATATATATATATGTATATATTGGATATGATGCTAATGATGATTCTGTTCAGACCTCGGCTCGGGATCACACAATTTAACCAGTAAGAGCCCGCACCCATTTTTCTTTAAAGCAAAATTATGCTGGCTATAATACAGCCTAGATGGACCACATGAAACATATTTCTGAAGTCAGTTTGGCAAAAAAAACATCTGGTGTCCAAGATCTGTAAAGTGACATATGTCACATTGGGGTATTTCACAGGAAGGCCCAATGTGACATATATGTGACATTGGGCATTTTATAGGTAATTTATTATAGATTTTACATGTTATTTGACAATAAATCCACTTGACATTTTTTTCTTTAAAATCTAAAGTTGCCTTTTCATTTGCATTTCCACAACATAAATCAAAATTGGTTCTTTATTGATACAGTTTAGCAAGTAATTATTATTCTAATTAGTTTTCTAGCATACTAATATGCAACCTGAACAATAAACCAGCAAAACAGCCTGATGTTAGAGGTTTTTTCATTAATATGCTATTTCTAGAAAATTGTCAGAGTGAAAATCAGCTGGACCTGTAACAAGAACTCTCTTGTGGTGGAGGAGATATGACCTTTGATGCTGGGTAAACTCTTTGTGAACGCACCAGTGTCCGGCTTGTGAAAACTTCTATCTGGAAGCTTCTTTGTTTCAGTGGCTCTTGGACACTAAGTAGTTTACAGTCACAGTGGTAGATGAGCCATGCACTGACATGGCTGAGCACAATGGTTTGCCAGAACAGGTAGAGGTACCACCACCATGACCTCCATGTGGTACTTGTACCTTGCAATGCATGCGTCATGGAGGTCTACCCCGACCCACCACCACCATTTACTCATCAATGGAGTTGTGATCTTCTGGTGTGATTTCCAGGAATTGTTTGCATCCTGTTTGTGTGTTTGTTTGTCTTTTTATTTACCAAGGAAAGTGTTTCAGCTAAAGAGAAGGTGCAGTTTTGGGACTAAGAGGCAAAACATGTGTTATAATACATTTTATTATTTATTTATTTATTGAACTTCACAGAATTTTTTTTCCTTTCAAATGATCCACAGAAAAATAAATTAATAACAATTAACTTATTAAGCTAAATTATTTGAGCAACTCATTGCTATTTTCCGTATTGTTACAAATACATCACAGGGTATTTTCTGCATTTTTTTAGGTTGAAGGCCTCATGTGACACATATGTCACAGTTTTTTTATATATCAATTAGTGCAAGGAATGTACTCAGAACAGCTTTAAAGTGATCTTGGACGTGTTATTAAAAGATTACAATTGTTACATGGGTTGAAAATTACCTTTACTGTCAAAAAAGAGCTTTTTAAAATTAGCTACTTTCACCCCGTGTGAAAGTACCCATTTTGGAAGTGATGTCACAGGGACAACAATTCACATAGCGTTGCATGACTTTGCCACTATGTTCAGTGGATGTCACTTTGGGACCTCATCAGGTAAATTCAAGATTAAAGCTCCATCAGGAACTTTCCAGAGTCTTTAAAGGGTGTGTGACACCAGTGTCACCATGGGTCCTATTGGGTTAAAAAAAACCTCTCATCAGATTACCAGGATTCTTATTACACTTATTTTGACCAGATTTTTATGGTCCATGCATCTCCAAGGGAAGATTTTCAGAGATCTTGTTGATTATAAATACAGCTTTCTGATGAAATGTAGAGTCCTGACATACATGCTTGGTATAGATGATATTTAACATGTGCATGGAGGCAGCTGTGACAGTACTTGAAGTAATATTAGGTGTGCAGTTGGTTTTCTGCAGACCTTCTTGTTTCTGTCAAGTAGGACAAAAGGAAATAGTCTGTGCACTTTGACCTTAAAATATATTTTATTTATCATTTGATATTTTTGCTGCTATTCATAGTCTCACAGGAGTTCCACAGCAAATTGATCTTAAATCGATTCAAAGTGAAGTCCTCCACAAACAGCTGCTGAAGCATGATGTGACACCAGGAGTTGACATTCAAACCACTGTGGTTGCACAGTAGAGTTCAGAGTATATTTATAGCACAGTGGATACACAGAGAGGCCACTCAGTGCCTAAACAAAGAAATTGTTTTCCTTTTTAGCTGACAAGCTTTTTTAATACTTACACGTATCCCCCCTCCATATCTAGCTGTCTTTATTCAAATTTAATGATATGCTCTATTTTGAGGATTGACTGTCTCGCTACAATAACAGCATTGTGGTGTTAAGCAGGGCTCCAGGCGTCCTGATACTGTGACTAAGACCAACACAGAACACTGCCACTCATTCCTCTGGGACAATACCGTACAGTTTATGGGTAACACTTGCATGTCTCCACTGTTGACAGTGTTGTTGTCTCGAGAAGAAAAGCAAAGTTTTAATCTGATTCCTTTGTTTACCTCTCATCCAAGACTAAGGATAAAAACTAATTAAGAACACAGAGTAGCAGACTCCTGTAGTGCCATTTTCACAGCTAATTATGCATGAATACAGCCTGCCTAAATAGTTGCTCCCTAGTCTTTGATGTTCTTTTCACTAAATTGCTATGGTTACTTCCGCTCATTAGGCTTTTAAGATTGTAAACGTTGACAGGTTTTGTCTTTTTTTTTTTTTTTTACTTTACATCCCAGAATTCCTCTGCTGAATGTATACGAGACATTAGTTTATGCAACTTAATCTTAAATATAGTCATGTGTCCTGTATGTATACCCCTGGTTGCCATTCATGGGCTTAATGCTGTGGATTTAAAATTGTGCTGTGGCCCTTAAAAGCCATTGACCTTCCCATAAAAGTACATATGGCTCTCCATAAACCCTAATGGGGAACGGGACCAATACACAGGAGCCTGTGTGTTCCTTCAGGGGCACCGCTTTTGAGAAATACGGAAATGAGACTCCATAAAGAGGAAAATAAAACTTCTTTTTGATAATGTTATGGTCGTGGGGAGGGGGGATCTCTCCGACTTCTGCCTGCTTTAAGTCCTCAATCAATACATCCCTAGGAAATTAAAGTTTGTATACCTGTGTGTGGATTTTATGGCCAAAGGCTGTTTGAGTTTCTAACCTTTAATTCATCTTTTTTATTTCCCTGACCCTGCTATTGTTCACACCACACTACAATGATTAATCAAGTAATTCCCCTCCTTGTTAATTTGGCTTTGAACTTTCACAATAAAACATAGCACGGGAGAAATAATCACACCTAATGGAGGTTTATGAATTCATTACATAAATGTGTGATAAATCTTCACATGAAGTATTTTGAAATAAATTAATATTTCTTGACATCAAATCTACCTGATCTTCAGATTGCACATTATACAGGCTGTTAAATCACACTTGGGGAAAACCGTCCGAATCGCTTTGCTGCCTACAGCAATTAAATATGTAATTTCCTATATCTGAGATTTATTTTGTAGCACCTTTAAGCTGACTGTTGACCGCAGTAAACCGGGACATGTTTGCTTATACGGGTTTATGACATATGATGACCTGAGGTGCTGGTGTTCTTGCCTCTTTCCCAGGTTGTTTTAAAGGCATTGCAAGGTGAGAAATGGCTCAGTGACAAGTAGTTTTATGGTGATCACCTTGAGTCGTTGCTCTGGCCAGGAGACCAGTGAGTGAAATGGAT
Source organism: Pseudochromis fuscus (assembly GCA_900323345.1). Taxonomy (NCBI): domain Eukaryota; kingdom Metazoa; phylum Chordata; class Actinopteri; family Pseudochromidae; genus Pseudochromis; species Pseudochromis fuscus. The sequence goes on from OOFC01016469.1 coordinate 128,916, forward strand.
CTGCTGGGAGCCCTCGGTATGGATTTATGAAAGTGCAGGGCTGGAGGGAAGGATCAGTCACCGGCCTCTGTTTTCCACAGACTAAGAGACACCAATGAATAACATCAGAGAGCTAATCCAAGGCGACAATGTTTTGACAAACAATACGCGGCGACTGTTTCTGGCAGTCGCTACCGATCCACAAAGTTTACTTATCCAGCACTTCTAGAAACTTTAAAAAGTCTAAACATAACATGTTAAATTTTTAATTGGGAACAAGCCACTGCAGCATAGTGTGAGAAAGTGATCTCCCTGTGAAAATGTTGCTGTATCCTTTTCAAATAATTTGAGCATACACACACGCACACACACAATTCAGCATGTCACGCAGCGCACGGCTGTGCACCGAAGGGGACCAGGACGTGTCGGTAAAGGTCCCCTGCATGTGCGTGGTGGTTAGGTTGGCAGGGCAAGCAGGGGAGCGTCCGGATCAAGTTTCCCCCTCCTGCTGTCTAATTATTGACCCATCTGGTATTGTCTTTTCAATTGTTTCAATTATGATGGCACTGGTGTTGCTCAGCACCCTGGCGTCAAGGTATGAATTATTCATGCGCAACACCCTGGACTCCACTCAGAGCTGTGGGTTTGAGCTGAATGTCAATACTGCCTCATGCCCCCAGTGCAGCAAAGGGTTGTCTCTATTGACAGCAAGGCAGATAAGGAGAGCAAAAGCAAGTGCTGCCAAAGACAGTGGATAGTGATGCTATCATGGAGCATGTAGGTGAAAAGATTTCTGCTCGAGTGTGTCTGTGTGTGTCATTGAGAAGTAAGCTGTCCTCACAGCTCGTGTTTGCTGTCGCCTAATATGTGACCTCATTATTGTCACCCCCAGACCTGGGAATCAATAGTGTTCAATTACTCATGAACCACAGACACAGCATTGTTTACTTGGAAATCAGAGCCAAGCAAGGGTTAAGTCTCTGGTCAGGGATTTGACCACTGTTTCCTCCACAGTGTAGTAGAGGCTCCTGAGCAAAGGGGGAAAAGTCCATCAACAGGAAAAGGTTCAGGGAGTGTTTATTAAAAGGTGTGAAGATGAAAGAAAGAAGGGGTCATGTTTTTTGACACCCTGCTGTAATGGAGGTGTTTCTCAGGGGCAGTCCATGACATCTGTAAAATGTGTCATTACGTGATGCCAGTGGCAATTGTTTACCCACAGATTGGAGCTCAGCAGATGATCAAAGAAATCTCATATTGTTCACAGTAGCAGGCCCATCCACCACTGTCTTTTGACAAGACGTTTTGTTATGACACATGAGACGAAGGAAAAAATTCATGTTTATGCAGCCTGCCTGAGCGCTCAAGAGTACTAACACCATCTGCACTACTTTAAAAACATTATTTAACAGCTCACAGTGTTATAGTTGGTGTTTTTTTCCCAGTTGAATTGGAGCTTCTTTTTTTTTTTTTGCATATCCATTTTTTCATATCCATCATCACGGCCGTGGAAGACTCATTGATTTGGTGCTTGTGGACCCATGTGACTCATTCAGTATTCATACAGTGACCTCTTACAACAACTCACCTTCACTTGCAGAGGTGCTCTCATGCACATTGGCCTACTGGCCTTCAGCTCGGTCTCTTGTCTCCCTCGAAGTCACACTGGATGTGCACAGAATAAGCTGTCAGAGCCGTAACAAGCAAGACAGAGATTTCATTCTGCTAAATTCATCTGTGGAGACCCTCGGCCTGCAGGAGCTAAATGATGCCTCTGCCTATAGGGGGAAACTGCACTCTGGGAATATGAACCCCCTGCACCTCATTCAAGGACATTTGTTTAACTGAATAACAACATTTTCCAGTGAGGTGACTTCAATAGATAAGTACTAGTGATGGTGAAAACAAGGGAAGCAAAGTCATGTGTTTTATTCCACATTGTTCGGCTCCTGGTGATTTTAAAATGCAGCTATTGTTGTGAATTTTTTTAAAAGGCCAATTTTTTTTTATTACAGCCATTGACACCAGCTATGCCACTGAGACTATGCAATGTGCTGGTGTAAAATGGATAATGTGGTAGTTGTGTTTAATGTGTTATGCCAACTGCAGATGTTGCCGGTTGGGCCTTTGTGGCCACCGTTGGTGTCGGGGACCTTGTTGCCCTGATTTAATCCTCTCCGGCACCTCTTACTCCCAAGATGTTGGCTTGTTGAGACAACTTACAGCCTGAAAGAAAGAGCTGCCTGAGAGGCTCAGCTGTGGGCAAAAGTGTTACTACTGTCCAAAACACTATCCCAGACTGAAACAGTGTCATCGTGAGAAAGCAGGGTTAGAAACATGTCACCGTGTTGTTTCATTGTAATGCAACCAGTCCTTTGAAAGTACAGTGAGTTTTGATTTGCATGAGCTTAGCTAGTTGGTTTCATGAGAAAACAATAAAGGAGTTTTGTCCTTCTCTTTCCACATTATTCTGAGAGATGTGAAGATCAGAGCTTTGTCTTTTGATTCACACTCACTGATGTATGGAAGTTTTGATGCGAGCACGAGCTGATAGGTGTGAATTTTTCCAAATTAAACCGACTGTCAGTCTGTTTATTCTCTTTCAAAATTGTAAAGGCGCACATATTTTTTTTAATATTTCCCCCTGTCTAAAAAATGTTCTGTGATATTTGTTCTCCAGCCGGGTTTTTCCTTTTTTATAGATACCTGCAAGGCAAACACTTTACACTGTGTGACATCTACTGCGTGGACTGTGTGTACAAGAAATGACAGGAAAACATCCTGCCTGTGACGGAGGCTTTTGAGTAGATCTACCAGTGGAAATTCTAATAAGCTTTACCCCACTAGTTACTCGTGACAGTGCGGCTCAGTTACACCACGGGAAGGCAGAAACAGAGAAAATATGGAGACAAGACAACCATTCCTCAAACCATTGTGCTCACTCTAGTGGAAACATTATTTTTCTGTTGATGTAGGACACAAAGCCAGGCTGTTGTCACCCTCTCCTGGCATAGCGACACACGCACAGCTGCACACCCCACCCCTCTGCTCATCCACCTCCTGCTCCAGGGCCATCGATCGAGAGCTGTCATGCTCTTGGGGGGAGTAGCACGGGCTCCTTCCTTGGCACAGCATTGCCCTTCCTAGGCAGAGTCGCCGAGCAGCAGGGGGGCGAGGGGAGCGGAGGTTGCAGTTGGAGTTGTTGGGGTGGGAAGGGGAGTGTGCTGGGGGATTGTGTAGTGAGCAGCTGCTTTCCTATGGATCACTTCATTAATATCCCAGGGCAGAAATTTGAGGGGCCGCTGCAGACTAATTAGCCTTGTCTGACCCTCGCATCTCAGAGAGGTTGCTCCTTTCCAGTTCCTGCAGAAGCAATCCAAAGCAAAGTAACCCCCCACTGTCTACCATCCACCCATTTACTGTCGCTGTCAGGGTTTTTTTTTTTTTTAAGAATAAGCTAAAAGCACAACAGCTTTCCATGCAAATATCTGCTGTGCCGCTTCTTGTAGAAAGTTTTTGATGCTGCTTGTTTCACACTGAAGCCTCAAATATTCTCATCGCTCCTGTAAACAGTCCCATGCCATCGCTTACCTGTCTCTCTCCATCCGTGAGAGTACGTTTGCGTAATGAGCAGTGTCTTTGACTCCCGGGGGAGAGCAGGGACAGTGTGGCACAATAGGAGCAGTGTGTGTGTGTTTGGTGCCAGGAGACGAGAAGGCATCCCTCATTAGTATCATCTGTTTCCCCAGATGGCAGGGTCAGGGTAAGAGGGAGGCTTGATGAAAGGACTCGGCGGGCAGGGTGACACTCACTCTGCTGCGCGGTACTCACCCTGGTTCCCAAAGTTCCCAGCTCTCACAGGTGATACTAGGGCTTTAGTGGGATTCACAGTCACAGAGAAAGAGAGCTTCATGTTCTCAATCCCACAGTACAGCCGTGTAGCCACGCTGCAACCCAATGAGCTTAACAGAGAGATACAAAGGCGAAGAGAAAAGTTAACTCAAGACGGTGACATTTCAACTTGTTACGTGAAAAGTAAAAAAAAAAAAAAAAAAAAAGAGCGTATAAAAGGGAATGTAATTACTTTGACACTTGCTATTTTCCAGCACAGATTTACTTCTCACCTTGAATATTTCCATGCAACATGCGCTAATGATTTTTCAGTGACTCATTAGAGTGGAGCCGAGGTCCAACCAAACGCCTGGAAATCTTGTGTCACGGCTCAACACTCTGAAAGGAGGCGGAGGGTATCTCTGTCCGCGGTCTGCGAGGCAGCGTTTGCTTCTGCGAGAACCAAAGGATAATGAGTGCTTTTACATTTTACCTTGAAAACTCACCAAACGGCCCTTATACCAATTAAGAGCTTGTTTTTCACTGGAGTGGCCATTATCAAATCTGACCTTCCAATTATTTTTCTCATTTTCTTCCTCATTCTGTCACCTCAGTGCGTCTGGTCAGACCTCAGAGCCCCAGAGGATGGACAAGGAATAGGTAATAGTTCTCCAAGCTGACATCCAAAGACCTGAGACACTGGCACTGCAATGTTGCAATCTTTAGTTTCTCCCAATAGAAAAACATGCACTTTACTTTCATACTCTATGCTTGAAGATGCTGGATTACTATTGATTGATTGATTGATTGATTGATTGATTGATGTGATGGTCTTTTTTCATGAGCTTAATTCAAGATCTGGCCTAAAAGGTTTGGTGACGCTGAATTCAAGGTAGAACTTCTTTTTTTTTTTGCTGCTGCTCTTTATAGATGTCTTCTCCTGTGTGGAGTCCCGTTGTGCTTATCGGATGGTGACGGTTGTTGAACAGCTGCAGCAGGGTCACAAATCTGTCATTTGATACTCATCACCCCCTATTCTTAGCACAGAAAAATCCCCCCACACACTGAATTACTAATATCTGTCAGGTTGTCTGTGGTGATATTGATGAGGCAGTGGTACAACAAAACTGTTTGGTAGTAAAGGGGTTGAAGACTTAATGGTTAATTGTAAATAGTGTCGGGGTTTCCTGGTATCTGACAAACTTCTTGCTACTTCAATTGAACTCAGGAATCCACCGATCGTAGCAGAACACCACAGCAGCTTTTCATCTTCCTTCACTGCTTATGCCAACTTTAGGACATTTATAATAATTTATTTATAATAATTGCAACATGAAATTTTGCACAAGCAAGGATTTTAGTGTAATGTAAATGGCCAGTGATTTTAAACCAAGAGCAAATTAACCTTATTTTACACAGCACAGTTTTGAAAGACACATTTCCAGGTTTTGATGGTTATTTTTAACATCAGACATGTAAATTTGCAGTCTATTTTTGTAATTAAATTAATGATAATGAGTTGTAAATACACAGAGAAAAAACCTATTTAATAAAAGCATGTTTGTGTGCAGATCAGGTTACTTTATTTTAACTCATTATGAGTCTCTCCTACTCTGTTTCTACACTTAACTGTATGAGTTATATAGAATTTGAAAATACAAATTGTTAAGTGACATGATAACATCTGAACAGAAACCCTGCTCTGAATGTGCTGATATGTGGGTGGATAGATAATAACATGAACTTAGAATAAGAGGAATGAGGGAATAAATGCAATGACAGAATTAGATGAAATTGAAATTAATGCTATTCAGTGATGAGTTGGATGAGAAAAGCCTTGAAACAAAGCTGTAGGATTTCTTTAGAAAGACAGGTCGTCTTTCAAAATCTGCAATTAAAACCAAACACAAAGACTGGTACAAAGCTATGCCAACTGTTTCCAGTTTAATCCTGACTGAGCCACTAGACTTTTGAAACTGTTCTCCCACTCTGTTGTATGAAATGATAAATCTGACCTCAGATCAACATTTGACCCCTGGCTTTGTTTCTGGGCTTCAGAAGTTATCTCAGGTCCTGATAGCAGAGAGGACATTGTTTAATTCATCATCCCTGGAACATTGGTTCTGTTGAACTGCCAGTAAAGATCCATCAGCATTTTCAGCAGAACAGTGGATACATCCTGGTACCAGATGCAGAAAACTGCATGAAAATATCCTCTGTATGAAGATGGAGTGGAAACGGTAACAAAAACCAAAAAGTTGATGTGGGGATTGGAATAAATTAAAAAATCTTTCCAAATATCACATGATAAATGTCAGATTGAATGGTTAAGTTAAGCTTCACTGAATAAACCATCAACATAGCTTCATGTCACAGAGCTTTATCATTCATTAAACAAATGGACATTAAGTCGAGCCTGATTTCTTTGCACCACAGTGTTAGTTAGGATGTAATTTTCCTTTCTCATCACGATTCACAAACCACTCCAAAGAATCATTTTAGGGGTCAAATGATATATATTCAATTTACAACAAGCTAAACTTTTAAAACACATCATGTAGTCCTGCCACAGGATTAGTGTCAGCCTCAAACACTCCTCACATATTAACTGGCTGAGTGTTGTCTTGTCCTTTTTAACTCCAACATATAACCAGCATTTGAAAGTTTACAATAACACCATTGAAATGTGGTTTCATCACTGCTAGTTGCCCATCATGAGACATCTAAAAAGCACGGAGTCAGGACAGGAAGTGGAATCAAAGATGCATTCAGGAAATGTTAACACTCTTGAATATGAAGGGACGACAACATCTGTGCACGATGGATAAATGCAGATTGGAAATACTGAAGCAGCAGCTGATGAGACTGGGTGCCTGTGGTTGGATTGTGGTGAGAGGGATCATGAGTTGATCAAATGAAGGATATGAGGGTACTGTCAACAACATGACATGCATGTATGGCCACTGGAGGTATTTAGATTGATTTCTGTATAAAACTAAAAAAGCAGCAGCCTCATTGAGGAGAATAGTGACTTGGACTGATTTTGAGTCAGTTCAGGAAATTTAGCCTAATTTGTTTTTTTTCCCTGATCTAGAGATAAGACATTAATAAGAGTTGGGACTTGGCCTCTGCTTGCACTACTCATTGAAATGATAAGATCTGACTCTCTCCACTCAAGTCACCACTTAAATATGTAGAACACATGTTTGTACTGTACATGCCACTGCAGGCACTTTATAAAGTATGTATCACTAAACACAAACAAAACACAGGCAAACATATTCTGCATCAGTTGAATGAACAACAGCTGAGACTGTTGCACTCGCTCCTCTCTCAGACAGTCAGACCATGTGATCCATCTGCTGCTGGGAAAGTACCAGACAATAAACAGGAATTAATAGTTTGATCATTAGTTATTAGGTATTCGGAGGACAAAATCATTTTCCTCGGATGCTCATTACATTAACAATCTATTTGCTTGTTTTGTTTTCCTTTCAGCAGTAGTGCATTATTTTTGATTAACACTTGAAATATTTAAAGCTGAGCCCAGATTTGGAAAGCGTTATAATTCTGTTGCATATGCATCAGAAATCTGATTCAGTGGAGTACATTATGAAACAGATGGTCCCTTAGCAACTAGACACTTTGATGTTCGATGATGTCTGGTCTCTGACTGACTATGTCATTTCAATGAATACCACGGATGTAAAATGCATCAGGGTCCCCTTAAGTACCTCATTCAGATGTACCATACCTTCTTTGTGACTGAGACAAGAAGTCACTCTATACATAGGAAGATAGACCAGCACTCTCAACATAACTGTGTTAAAGTATTCTGTGTATTTACAGATCAAATTGCTAATTTCCAGAGACGTTAGTATGAAATTAGTCTTGCAAATTAGGTCAAAAAATATTACAGTTGTAGTTCTACTTTTATAGTGACCCAGTAATGTATTATAGAGACTCTGGTTTTACTATAAAAGTAACTGAGACCAGAAATAAAATAGTGAAGCAGTGCAGGTTATGATTTGTGAAAAAAAAAGGACTAAAATGTACTGTGTGTGAAGACACTCAGTTGTTATGCTGTATAAATGTTACTGAAAGCTGTGGCAGGATGAAGCCTGCTGGGAAAACACATCAGTATTTTTCCATCCAACCAGAGCAATTTTAGGTATGTTGTTAATGACTGTGCCTGCACATCTAAAAAGAAAGAGAATAAAATGGATTCTCAGTATGGATCTTTTAACCAGATTGTATTTGTAATGTCCTCAAGTGGATATGACACTGAGCCGTGGAGGGACCTTTCCCAGGAAGAATACTCCTGGTGGCCCTCAGCATGTCATGTATTTAGCAGTGACAGCATTACCTCCCTTAGCAAACCTGGTGAATGGAGATCAACATTATTGCTGGTCAAAGCACTTCTCCAAACTTTTATTTAATTTCCGCTCGGTTTTATTGTGTTATCGATAGAATTATATGAAAGCAATATCTGTGGCAGACTCCTTGTGCGGCCTTTGTGAAAGATGAGATTCTGGCATAAAACCAACCTGTTTCACCTCCTGTCTGTCTGTCTGTCTGTCTGTCTGTCTGTCTGTCTGTCTGTCTATCTGTCTATCTATCTATCTATCTATCTATCTATCTATCTATCTATCTATCTATCTATCTATCTATCTATCTATCTATCTATCTATCTATCTATCTATCTATCTATCTATCTATCTATCTAATCTATCTATCTATCTAATCTATCTATCTATCTATCGCCCCACTTGTTAACTTTAAATAGTTTGAATACTTTAGTTCTTATTTTTATTGTCTTAATAAAAGTGATAACTGGTGGTGACACTAAGATGATCTCTTCACAACAGGTTAACCAGATAAATCAGAAAAATAAAATTATAAGACATTAAGAAATATGGCAATAATGTTTTGTTTTGATGTGTTGTTGTACCTTTTACTTAGGGGTCTTTTAAATTAACATGAATACTTGGAATGAAAATAAACATTTAAATATACTAAATGCATTATTTTGCTAATCCTACTGTTTGTTCACACCCCTGTTGTTATAAGCTGCTTATTTTTCAGGCGGTTTGGAAAGTTCTGCAAGTTTTATTCAAATGAATATGAGAAATATCTTGTTTGTAAATATGTTGTCACTTTAATTAATTCTCGACAGACTCTTTCTCCTTTTTATTCACAGGATTGGTCACTTTTCTTGGTTGAAAATATTTTCTCATGGCGGGCTTTCACCCCATTTCAAATTATTATGCAAATGATATTTTTCTCAGATTTTCCTAAATGCTCAATGGAAATTACAGTCAGTATGTTTTTCTACTCATCAACTGGTAGAGTATTAATCAGGTTTTATTGAACAAACCTCCCAATGATAACAGTTTTTTTTTTTTTAAAAAGAAAAAACTCAAAATGCACCTTCTCACATTATTATGCACGGCACATGTTAATGATTGAAATAGCTTTTTGTTTCAGTAAATATGGCTCCTGATGTTGCAAATTCAACAAATGACCCTTTTCCATTCTTTACAACCTATAAAATGTTTTGAAACTGTGCCGTGCATAATAATGTGAGTTTTTTTCTTTTTTAAAAATAAACTGTTATCATTGGGAGGTTTGTTCAATAACATTTGAATTATACTCTACTGGTTGATGAGTAGAAAAACATACTGACTGTCATTTGCATTGAGCATTTATGAAAATCTGAGAAAAATATCATTTGCATAATAATTTGAGACGGGGTTTATGACGATATGTGATGTTGGACAGAAATCCCTCCAGTTACCAGTTCATGGCTAACTTATGTACAAGTACTGACAGAATATGACATGGTTGATGGATACGGTTGAAAACAAAGAGCCGAGGTCAGAATTCCCCCATTATGAATGATTTCATGGAGGCCGCCATGTTTAATACTTCAACCAATCAGAGAAGTCCCTCCATCAGTCGCTGACATGCTTTGGCGTCACATAGAGATTACATAGCAGAAGATCTTGGGTTGCTCACTGGATTACTTTAGTTGGGTTATGAATCACTGTTGTCGCCATTTTTCTGTATCAATAGACATTATTAGTTTCACTTGTTAAATTATTTAAGAAACTTGTTTGAAAGAGACGGAGAGACGGAGAGAGGTCGCTGTGCAGGGGTCAGGTTCACAGCAGGACTGACTCCGGTCCATGGTTCATACATCACAGCTGTTTGTTCTATAGCTTGGTTTAATAAATAAATACATACATGAATAATTTGACATTTCTGAACAAGTTGTGGTTACATTCAGCACACTTTCAGGACACCTTGTACACCAAGTAGGTCTGTGTGGTGGAGGGGGACCGTTGAAGGAAGGTGGTGTGCAGGCAGAATTTGAACATAGCGAGTACAGTGGTGAGGATACAAAACCAGAGAGGATGAGAGTGGTATCAAAGAGGTCTGCATTTTTAAACTTTCTCTCTCTCTGGATCAGTTGACATTAGAAACCCAGTAGCAGCATTAGGACTGTCCAACAACGCTCATAGCTTCTTCAGAAATGGTGAAATATGCCTTATTATTTATTTTTTTTACAAGAGCTTTGAATATTACATGCTATCAACCTGAGTATGTGTTTATGTTCCACTTTATATTCCTTTCAAATCCTTTATATATATTAAAAAAACAAACCCCCAGAGAATCAAGCTGAAAATGAAATGTCCTTGCGTCAGGAAGCTGGTTGTCCCTCGCCAGACATGCAGAAGAAACCCTGTCTTATTTCTGTCCTGGCTGCCTTTTTTCTTTTCTTTCTTTTTTTGTACTGGCTCAAGGTAAAACTGCTTTATCTGTTACAAAATTGGCATCAAATAAATTTCTTTCATGTATTGGCAGATAGCCTCATTGTGGATTGGCAGATGGTAGATAGCAAGATTACACATTTGAAGCACTTTTGTAATTGGACTGAAAGGAACACTGTCTCATCTGTGACGTCTGTCTCCTCTTTCGAGGCCTTTGAAGCTGGTCAGAGTGACTGCAGTCAAATGTTCCTGTTGTTACTAATTATTGTTGTTGACTTGTTTTGCTCTGGTGCATGCCCTCTCTCTTTGAGATGACGGGAGGAGCTTGTTAAATTGAAGTGTATCCAAGACACTTTGTGAAAGCACCACTGCTGTGTGTGGATTCATGTGGATTTTTTTATCAGATGGTGCTGACCTTTCATTTTGTAATGTCATTCTTGAAATTAATTATTTTACCTCAAGTGGTTGGTTTAACCGCCACTACATCATTGGAGTGTAAATGTTATTTTATAAGTTTGAGTTACACACATACACACAACTTGACCGAGGACTTTCAACAGTTGTACAGATGATTCAGCGTGTGCTGTGTCCTTGATGCAGGTTATAAGAGTTTCACTTATTTGTGAGTTCCTGCACTTGTATGTGTGTGTACTTCTGTGTAACTACACAATACAGATGTAGAGACCATGTTCCAAGGTTTCAGCTGATGTTTACCTGAATATTTCTGTGTGTGTGATCCTCTGAGCTAACAAGCTTCTCTGACAATATGAACTGAGTTTCTTTTCATTGCCTTTCACCGCAGTCTGAAAAAGATGAAAACAATCTATTTGGACAAAATTGTATTTGTTACTGCGCTGAGTTTTCAGTTAGATGTGTCTCTAAGTTTGATGCAGACACTTCATCTTCATCAATTCCTTGGTAACCAATCACACTTCTTAACTCTTCACCAACAGGAGAAGATATTCAGCTGGTTATGTTTTCAGTTGATTGCGTGACGATTGTATATTTTTATCGGCAGCTTTCACAGAGGCCACATCCCACTGGGACGGGATTGCTTATTTTTCTCATGCTATTTTGAACACAGTGGGACTGGACACGTGGCATGTTGCTGGTTAAAGAGGCGGATTACCCATAAAGGTATTTCTGTGTTGATTTCTCCTCCATGAGAAGCCATTAGCCTCCGGGGGCAGTGACGAGGTCTGCCCATTATTCAGGGACAAGGTGGTGGAAATGGAGAGGGATAAGACACAATGTGCTCAGGGCCAAGCCGCTCACTCCCCTGACCTGCTTCTCAAATGGCTTTTCCACACTCTCATAAAAGCCATTGCGCTGAATTTTAAAGAATAATAGAATCGCTGCCTCCTCCCCGAGAAACTATTTTAGCTTTGTAATTCCTTGGCACTGGGGCATTTCTTTGAAGGTGACTTCACAGCAAGTTTTCTTTTTACACCTCACAAATGCCTATAAGAAAAATCAAATGATCCCTTAAACAAGGGCAGCGTGAGCATTGCTGCTTTTGTCGCTACATCAAGCTATGAGAATGAGGTTGCGTAGAAAATGAATTGCTTCAATGTCTTTGAAACACTGAGGTCTGTGAGGGGCATGTGGAGGAACTCTGCATCTCTGTGATGCTTTCATCACCATTACATTTGATCTTTGTTTCTTTCCTGCTCCTCCTGTGCTGTGAGGAGCACTTCATAGTATCAGGGGTGCAGGGAAATACACAGACTAAAATTAAAAATACATGTGCTATGAGATTTTCATTTTCTGTAGGTAGTGTTTGGTACGGAGGGTGCACCCGCTTAAATTTAGAAACACAATCACTTCATGTGGTTTTTATTATGGTGTTAAATGATTCTTTGTTTTCCACCAAATCTGAAAAGACATTTTCACAACACATTTTGGCCTCAGAGCAATATACAGCCACTTACACTGTGTGTGCCAATCCCAGTGGGATGAACTATGTTTGATGTTTGCCGTCTTTTTTTTTTTTTTTTTTTAATGGCATCCTTTGCTGCTGACGGCTGACCTGAACTGGTCCGCTCATCAGAATTTTGGGTTTGCTTTGCACAGGGGAATTGTGTTTTTTTGTGAGTCAACAGATAATTTTATTGTCACCAGAAGACGAGGTGAAAGGGGGCACTGTTGGAGTTCATCAACCACACCGACCATCAGTGATAACAGGGCCGCCTGCACAGTGTAGTAGGTGCTGTTATGTTGTTAGGACCTGATTGCTGAGATATTGTCGCTCCACAGTCTGTCTGTCTTTCTCACAAACAAGAAGAGAAACACTGACTATTTCCCTTATAGCAAGTCATAATAACCATGATGTGATGGGTCTGTGAAAGATCAATCACCTGGTTGACTTTAGGGGTGCATGTGGACAGGTTCATCTTGAGCCCCTCTTGACCGCTGAGATGTTTTTTTTATTATTTATAGAGAAAATATTGTGAAATCCTCGCCCCCTTAAGCTGTCGGCACCTGGATAAGGAGCTTAGGCAAATATCACCTGCTGCTTTCCCTCTTTTTTTTATTGTAAGTAGCACACTTGCTGTGTTTATAACAGAGAGCACACCATTCCTTTCTTCCCCTCTAGTACCAGGGGACCCTGAAATTGCTCTTATTAATCAGAGCAGTGATAATGAACAGTGAATAATAACCATGGATGGAGGCCTACTGAATGCAATGGGTTGGAAAAAAAAAGCCTGCTCCCCTAGAGATGTGTTTATTTGAGATTTGAGGATTTGAATGTTTCTCTGGTTGTCCCCAGAGAGTCACTGTGGGTATTTCTGCCTCTGACCTTATCTCTCACCAAGTGGCAGTAAACCAGCTGCCAGTCCCTGCCTGCTGCTGTCCTGCCTCTTCCCCATCCTCTGTAATGTCATTTCTTTATCTTAAATAAGTGAATATGTTTTTACTACAAGACTTAATAGGCCTACATATGCCTGTTATACACTGTTGTCCATGAAGTGGGATTTTTTTTTTTTTTTTACCTCTTTTCATGAAATGATTACAATAAAAAGATTTATTCTTGATAGATAAAGTTTATTTCTTCTCAGATCTTTATAGGATTTTACAGACTGTGCTCTGTGGTATTCAAAGGAAGTCAGCAATGTTTGCTGGTGTGTGTGTGTCCTGTAGGAGTGTGAGCACTCTTTGGTGTATTGCCTGGGGAACTTCTGTGTCAAATTTGATCGAACATTACACAGCAAACTTTGAAGATGTGGACTTATTACAGAAACAGGATACAACAAATGTGTTTCCTTATATAGAACCAACAAAATGTTAAACTTTATAGAAACATTGAAAGCTAAGTTGTGAGGAAAAACAAAATGTAATATATGTGATATTGATTACCCTATGTATCCTATATCAACTTATAAGACATTGTAACAAATAAGCAATTACTATGATTGGTTGTCTTTGCCAAATGATACTTCCATTCATTTCATGTCATTGTATGTAAACAACAATAATATCTGTCAAACCAGCAAAAATCGAGGTAAAATTAAAAAAGTAAATAAATAATAATAAATATAATAATAATATCCTCCTTGAACCATCATCTTGTTGTGGTGGAGGAGTGTGAGAGCACTGGTGACTCCAGGGGCTGTGTTGTCAGGGGGCACTTTGCCTCTGGCGGGGTCTCGCATTGGTCCTGTGAAGGGCCAGATGAAGAACGGTTTAGAAGATGTTTTATGAAGACAAACATCTGGAGCGAGTGTAGCTGGTCTGAAGGGTTACCAAGCCTTCACCCCTGAGGTCTGGGTGGACCCATCCCAAACCACAGACATGGGCTCATCTGCATTGTGGACAGCGGACCAAGGCAGGGGCCCTGGTGGTCAAGCACAGTACTTGACCTCGGAGATGGAGCCGTTGACTTTTCCCTGTTGAGATCTGTTGGTTAAGAGGACTCACCTGCTTGTTATTTAACTTAAGTACAAGCCGGTGATGTTGGGGTGTTTTCAAAGCTGAACTAAAATCAGCAAATCAAACTGGTGCATCGACTTTTGGATCCTCCAGCTGTTTGGTAATTAAATGAGTCACACTGATAACTGCATCTTTGGCACCCCGGGTCAGAGGACACAAGTTTAATGACATGCAGGTGAGTCCTCTGATTATTTCATGGTTTTATTTCTTTTTAACTCTCAACAGGTAAAAGTCAACAGTTCAGAGGTCAAGTATTGCAGTACAGTGTACCCCAAGGCTGTGTGTGTGTGTGAGCTCACCCATCCCGTTTAGCCTGTACACTAATGAATGCAGGAGCACACAGCCAAATAACTATGTAATTAAATTTTCTGATGACACAATCATCCTCAGCCTGCTGCACAGTGGTGACTCTCCCTCAGTGTACCATGACCAAATGTTTCATTCAGACTGGTGTGATCACCACCACCTCATTCTCAACACTGGAAAAACCAAAGAGATGATATTTGACCCCAGTGAGGTGACCGCCCACGACCCAGTTACTGTTGGGAAGTTGAACAGATACAGTCACACAAATACCTGGGTGTAATTTTAGACAACAACTTAAAATGGAGTCACCATGTCGACTTCCTGTGTGTGATGCTGACTCAAAAAACCACAACCTTTGTTTGGAGTAAGCACGGAGATGATGCTGATGTTCTGCGTGCTGTACTGGGCAGTGTTATTAGATATGGGCTGGCATCATGGGACAGCACCCTCTCAGTTCAACATAAAAATACAAGCGTGATAAAAACTGCAGTGAAGGTGATGGGGACCAAAGAGTGTCCTTTTAGGACAATAAAAAGAGTGACTTCTTATTTAATGAACACAAACTCCTGCCGTCAGGTGAAAGCTGCAGAGCTAACAGGTGCAGGGGCAACAGATTCAGGCTCTGCCTTTGTCCCTGCATCTGTAGCTCTGCTCAACAAAATGCCTCGTTCTGTTAGTGCTGCTGTTGATTTTAAGGTTTGCAGTCATATAAATTTACAGTTCATGTAACTCTGATTATGTATCTACTTTTACACACAGTGTATACCTTAACTTATTTTTTCAAATCAATATTTTAACTTATTTTATTACATTTTATTCCTCTGGGGTAGAGCTAAACTTAAGTTAAACTCTGCAGTTAGTTCAATGTTGACCATGATGCTCAGGGTAAAACAATGTGTCATGTATGGTGAATCATTGTTAAATGTATTTCTTGTGTGGAGCTGTTCTATGTGTCATTGTTATGATTATTATATTATATGTGTGCAGCTGCACCCAGCGCTTCATGCCCAAGACAGATTTCATCGGGACAGTAAAGTTGATTCAATTTAAATTTGAATCATCACTTTGAGCAACAGCAGCTCTGGTTTTTGAAAACTGCTTTGTCATCAACTAAATAGTCTACTCCTTCCAGATACATGAAAAAAACAGATACCTCTGTGAAACTAGCTTTTGACCAAATTCACACATAGTTAGGATGCCAGTACACATGCCAGTATTTTATAATTAGTTACAGTTGCCTCCTTCATAATTCGCCCCTGCTGGTGTGAAGTGTGACAAACAAAACAAAACAAAGCTGCTGTCAGTTTGCACAGACTTCCATGTGGCAGCATATGAGCACTTCATGCTGCATTAATAAAGAATATTTAACAGCAACATGCACACACACAACATAGCTGTTATTTTTACCTCTAATAGCCTTTTGCATTTATTTTGAGGACTGTGGCCAGAGGGTTTTTTTGTTTTGCGCTGGTTTCTCTCCCACCTGCTCAGTATTATTCTGAGTGGATTTTATCAGTGCCTGCCCTTTTTATCACTTTCTTCAACACTTTATCACTGGAAAAGTTTTTTTTTTGTTTTTTTTTTTAACTGAAACCCATTAGAAATGTAGAAATATGGCCTTTTCCTTTTTTTCTTTTATGTTTTCTTCATCCACGATTCTGCTTGATCTGCATTCACCTAAACAGCTTTACCCCGAAGACGAGTAAACTGTAGCTGTTCTGTGGAGCTCTGTCTTTATCCTGGCAGCCTGTTTGTTTTTGATAGCACATGATTAAATTTAGCTCCGATTTGCTCCCTCCTTCCACCTTACTAACCAACAGCCAGGGAGTGTGTGAGGCTTTTTTAGATGCAAGTTGTGATTGATGAGCTTTTGATTGGAATTGCGAACGAGACACTTTCATTACTGTCTGTCGAAGTGCATCCTGTTAGGGGCAGTAAAGTCTATGGATGTCTGTGAGTGTGTGTGCATATGTGTGAGTGTAAGAGAGAGAGAGAGGGAGGATGGCATCACTTGATGATGAGACCTGCTTAATAACATTTCTCATTTGGCTCCTACCAAAGCCACAACTGCTCGGAGTCTGCGAATGAAGGCCCGGATCAGTTCTGTAAATTAGATGTCCAATGACTGAGCTCTGATTGGCTTTTCCTCTTGCTTAGAAAGACAGAAATCTGACCAATAATTGTCTCCTCACTCACAGGGAATAAAAACATTCGTCAAATTTCTGTACACAGTAGGGTGGGGTGCTGGCTGTGCTGACAACCTGAACATCAGACTGCATGGAAAGTGTGCTGAAGTAACACCACATGTTTTTACCTTTGCTGCATTCACACAGTATTTTACACTTTAAAAAGTCAAGTCAGCTTCTGAAGAGTCAAAGTTATTCTGACCCGGAGGGATACTGTGAGAAGTTCATTAGAAAACTTGCACGACTAAAAGTAGAAGGCCAGACATGGTAATAAGATGTGTTACTTTTTCAGTTCTAATTTGATTGTGCGTCGTAATTAAATTAAGCTATAATGCAAAGGTCCCTCGATATACTTCTCTGTTTGTGTAAAACATTTATTATGCCCCCTGCTGTGATCAATTAGGTTGTCAAGACAAGGTTTATGAGATGTGCTCACCTCATAATCACCACAACGGGAAACAGTTTGCATCTGCTCGCTTATCTATTCACAGAGCAGTTTCTAGTTAGCGGTGACGCAAATTCATCGTGGGAAAACTATTGATTGTTTCCCACCTTTTTAATAGTAGTGGTGCCAGATTTATTTGCAAAATAGCACTCATCATTTCCTCATATTGAGAAAGCGTGACAGGCCATTTTGCTCCTGGCAGTGTCCCTATTTCATGTCACATTATTTGGTGTTTTGTTCGGGTCACCTTGGCACTAAACAGGAAAGCAGCGCCTGCAGCAGCTGTGATTAGAAAAATGTTTATCAGCAAATGATGTTTCCTCAACAGAAACAAATGGCACATCATGATTACTGCTCAATTAGTGGGAGCTAGCTCATTTATTTTCAGGTTTAGCCTGAGGTTCTCTTTTTTGTGTAAGTTGCATATTAAAAAAAAAAGGAGAACAAAAGGCTACAATTCTTGCTTAAGTCGACAATAAGTGTGTCTCAACTCTGTCCTGTAAAGTAATAGCATAAAGTGCATTATACTTTGTGCTAATCTCCATTTTGGCAGTCGGTGTCCAGAAAATGAAGCCACCACCTCCCAGTTTGTACTGACAGGAAATGGTGTGCTGTCAAACTCGCTACCAAATCTGATGCCAAATCAGTCCCTCCTGCAACAATTGCTGGTTTTTTTTTAACTAAGTAATGTAGTTTAGTTACTGGCATACTCACTAAGTTAGCAGCCAAGTGGAAACTGGCAGGCTTTTTTCTTCCTATTCAAAAAATCTGTGGTTCACTGTCCATTACCACAAAATTCTGGCAATTTAAATAAGACCATCAACATTTTCTGGTACCAAAATATCATCTCATAACATAATATTAGTTTATATGAAAATGTTTAAATGAAATGAAAATTTTGCTACAAATTCGATGCAGCTGCCAAACACTGATTTGTTAAAAAATATTCCAATTATCAGTTGTTCTGTGAGAAATGACTGATAACAGTCACAATTAAGGAGGGAGCCCTTAATGACTCCATTAATAATCTCCTGATGTGACTCATCTCTGTGCAAAGCCGCTCGTCTTTTTTTCAGAAGTAGAAAGCAAAAACACTCACATTGTATCTCTTCCTGTTTAGTTCAGCACTGGGAGTTGGTTTGAAGCTTGTGTGAGCAACTCAGCAGCCACTTTTTATAGTGCTCCAATCAACAGCAGATTGCACATTGGAAAGGCAGAGTGTCCTCAGTGCTAAGTGATTCCTGCAGGATGATTGGATCTGCTAATTTAGATGAGACTAATACTGGGAATCACATTACACACACCTAGCTCCACCTTGTGCATCCCACAGTAATTCATGCAAAAGTGAAACCGTATGATTGACATTTTCATCTTGACATTCACTCAGCTGCTCTCACCCAGTTTCATCAAGCAGCTTTTCCAGAAGCTTCCTCTGCTTTGTATTTTTTTTGTACACAGGCTCGGTGCTCTTTGTCTGCACCGTGTGTGTGTGTGTGTATGCATTAGTTACACTGCATTTGTGTACCTGGCATGCAGCCATGCTTTTTTGTATTGGGTACAGGTGTGTTTGGGGGTGTTTTCGGTGATTCATGTTGTCAAAGGGTGCAGTGTACGACCTGTATCTGTGTCTGCAAAACATAAGCAGCATCCCAGTGGTTGTCTCATCCTCTCCTGCTTTGTGCACAGCAAAATGAAAGCACATCTCTCCTGCTATCACTCCACAGAGCACTAGGTAATCCCTGTTCGTTGCTCGATCCCCTTGCGTCATGTGCATAAAGAGAAGTTCGTTCCCCGTTTTTTTGTCTCCCTTTTTCTTCTGATGAGTTGTATGACTTCGGGCTTCTATATCTGTCTTTTGTCATGTTGGAGTGATGCAATTAGGTTTGTATTCTCTGTGGTCTCAGCTCTTTTGCAGAAGAGGATTGCCTATAAAATACCTGTCTGTGCGAGCAGCTTGCTCAGTAATGAGCCGACACCAGCGCTGGTCTTAGATAGCTGACATTTTTTCAGCGAAGCAGCCATCGCAGTAAGAGTTTATTTGTATCTCTTTTAATAAAGATGTAGCTAAACAGTGGCTGGATAACAGAAAATAACACAACCCCAAATACTTTTGCTTCAGGCAGTCGCTACGTTGAATCTCTGCTTTAGTACGGCTCTTATTCCCTCTCCTGCTTCCTGCCTTGACAATGTGTGGAGTGGCCCTAAACTGGTCTTATCAAAAGCCCTGTACCAGAGGAGGTCAAGGCTGAGAGCTGGAGTGTCAGAGTTTAACTAGCTCATGTCCGAATAGATCATCTCTGCAACCGGACCTCAGAGGCTCGGTGCTTGTCATTCCCTGCATGTTCGGGAACATATCCACGTCCACAGCTGAAAGGCCGAGCAGTTAAACAGACAAAGTGCACTGTGTTAGAGATTAGAGACTTGCAGATTACTCCGAAAACAGCAGATGACAAGACATCACTCCGAACAAATGCAGATATAAAGAGTGTTAACAACAGTCAAGGGTGTTGGCAGGTTTAAAGTGCAGTGGCTTTGTGAAACAGCAGCTCGGGTTGTTGGAGTAGCATCGTTTCTGCAGCACAGCAACAGTATGAGTTGAGTTGTCACACTCCACTTGAACCTTTTTTTTTTCCCACCTTCTCTACCAAGGTAATGTATTTTACAGTGAGATCGGCATTTGTGCTCCTACTGATTTTTCCCTGTGACTCTAATTCCTCACATCCACAGGAGGTTGGTACCCACTGTGAACTTTCTCATGCATGTGAACCTTATCTTGCACGTCTCCTCTTTCTTCCCTTCTCAACCTTTCAACCCGTCTCTCAAGATTGATATTTGTCTCTTTACCTGCACTGGCATTGTGTTTATCTTACTCCAGCACAATTCACTGAATTAAATTATGTGATCAGATAAATCATGATCCTATTATCTGTCCTGTACTGTATCCTTAACCATGTATATACTTACTTAAACAGAATTAATATCAGTGTCCCTGAAGTGTAACCTTATTGTTTTTCATTTGACATTTGTCCCATTTCTGAACTACAACATAATCCGTTGTGTAGTTTACTGTTATATAGATGTTTTTCTCTCTCCAAAAAAATAAAAAAAAATAAGCCATTGACCCATTTCTCCTAAGCTGCCTTCCTCTTTCTATCTTTCAACACAGGGTCTTGCTCCAAAACACTCTGTTTGATAGTGTTGATTCCCCAAATCCTCTAAATGTTATCATCCTGACCAGCCCCCTTTACAACCTTTTTCTGGTGGTCAGCACATTGCTCTTTGCCCGGAGTGGAAGAAGCCATTCTGCCTGCTGTCACCTCACAGACAGATTCTGGGCTGCTCTTGTCTGGATGATGGATCTGGAGTAGTCAAAGAGTGCTGACTCCTTACTGACCATATCTCCCTCACCACTACATGTTGGCTCCTTAGCCCACCAGCAAGGACCGCCATGATGGATAGGGCATCCATCGCTCAGCTCTGCCCGCCCCCCCCGCCTCCACCCTGCAGGGCCTTTGTCAGTCAGGCTTCTGGTGGTAGCTCCCGGCTTGACGTGGCAGAAAAAGACAGGCAGGTAAACATGGCAGCCATATTGTTTTCCGCCTACCCGCTGTCACTGTTTTGAGGTCGTTTACAGTTCACCAGCAGGCGCAGAGAGAGACTTTGCAGATGCCCTGTGACAGATTTCTCCTCCTGTTTCTCATGTGCATATTTCACTGGCTTTTCAAGGATAAGAGTCTTGAAAATGTATTTTATTAATTTGGTAATATAGCTCTGATTTCTGTCTGGTTTGGATTGCAGAGTACATTTAGGTCTTCTGCTCTTGGTGTATCCTTAATTGTTTACTCTTTTACTATTACTTCCCATTAGAACAGTTGGTTGAGGCAAAACACAAAGCGAG
The DNA here is from genome assembly GCA_900323345.1 of Pseudochromis fuscus. Taxonomy (NCBI): domain Eukaryota; kingdom Metazoa; phylum Chordata; class Actinopteri; family Pseudochromidae; genus Pseudochromis; species Pseudochromis fuscus. Next base: position 150,261 of record OOFC01016469.1, read on the forward strand.
GCCTGGATAAAACAAACCTGGAGTAATAACATGCTGCTGGTGGCCTGATGAGTTGTTGAAGACACTGATTTCCATTAGAATTAGTAAAGACCAGCAGCTATCAGTGTGTTTGAGGAGATAATTTGTGAATTTTTACCTCAAATAATGTAGAATTGACCAGGCTATTACTAATTTGAATCCCATTTTGATCCTCACTATATGATTTAATGTCTTCTTCAGGCATAACTGAGGGTGGGTTGTAGTATTATTTTGACCATAGCTTCAGAGGATATTATTCCTCTGAAGGCTGCATATGGAGCTGATTTTACATCATCAGTGTCTCCTTAATCCACAGAGATTCAATATTTGCTCTGTTATAACTTTACAATATGGCTGTCTGTCAATGCAGAGAGTAAAGGATTTATTAGTGTGCTCACAAATTGCTACTCTTTAGATATTACACTATATCTGAGATATGTCCCATTTCTAGTGATAAGACCAAAACCCCCAGGATGTCCTCTTCACTTTAGCTTGAGCTGCCCCGAGGTGTCTCACCAGGAAATGTTATTCTGCTGAGTTGAGGTAATTCTCACTTGCAGCACATCCAGACTCTTGGTTTAATACAAGCAGCGCGTCACACTGGCTGTTGATCACTCAGTGTTTGTCGTCCCAAAGAAAGAATTAATGTGACACTTTATTGGTTTGCTACCAATTTATGGCACTTAGTATCAATTATCAGGCAAGAATAAAGGCAGACTGGTGTTGTCTTTTTACAACCTGACATTAAATAGAGCGAACAATTGCTGCTACATTTGTGTGTTTCTGAGATTTTTAAGAATCCAAATCTGACAGAAAGTTAAAACAAAAGTTTTTATTTCAAAAAAATCCTCAAAGCAGATTTTGTTATAAATATAATGCTAACATCGCAGTGAAACTCCAGAAATGACTAGCATATTACTGTGTGTCAAGGAGGAAAACATGAAGCTTACTCTAGTTATTGGTCCAATTGGCCATTAGATATGACCTGAGTCTGATGAAAAGAAAAACACAACCTCAGTTTTCTGTCTAAATAAAATCTTGTTCACCTCATTTACTCACTGGTATTGAGTAAATTTCTCGCCTTTTAAACGAGATGGTTTCACCAGCTGTTTGTAGTAGAAAAGACTTAATAGCAGATAAAAAAAGCCAAGCTCTTCACATTGCTGTGTATTCACCGCAGCCTTGTGAAAAATGAACAGAGACCCAGATATTTAAAAAAATAAATAAATAAATAAACGTATTTGTCTGACTTTATTTTTGATTAGGCTAACTACCCATGGAGAAAAATGAAGATCCTGACGGTGAAAATTATTACTGAAAACTGACGCAGAAGCAAAATAAAAAGCTTTCTGATGAGTTCACATTTTACAGGAGTAATGTTTCTGAGTTGTTTTGGACTTGCCCTGGTTATCCTAATCAGAGAAGGTAACATTGGACGTTGAAAAAGTCTATGAAGTGTGTAATGAGGTGACACCTGATATTCTCCTGGGTCTGTGCTGCACCGGGCTGTAGGGCCTCCATCTGTCAGGGGCCACCAGTGGCTAATCTCCTCCTGCATACTAGGAACTGATCCCACTCACCTCAAACCTGAATTATTCATTATTCACACACAGACTTTAGCCCACACTATAGCCCACTATTTAGTCACAAGAAAATGCCCTGTTCTGCAAGACAAACAGGAAGCCGTACTTAAGTGTGAGGTAGCTGTTTAGGCTGTCCCTGTCTCACTGCACTTCTTTACTCCTCTTTGATAATTCACACCTTCTGCTGCTCCTTTGTGCTGCTCAGATGACTAAGTGGGGAAATGGGCTGTGGAAAATGATCATCAATGCAGCTGGCCTGATGACAAGAAAGGAGCATTTTCTCTTCTGCTCCCAAGAAAAGGAACATCCATTTAAGCCCTGCACGATTCACCGCGCTCTTTATTCATTGCATGCGACCCTCTGCAATTGTTTAGATTTCTAAGGATTTGGTGTTTTTGCCTGTGCATTTTCGGTCACTGTTTATTCGCTATGCAGGTTTTAATAGTTATTACGGTTAATGTCTTATTCAAAGAAATGCACAGTGCCTGAATGAATAATGACATGAATATAAATTGTTGCTCCACCAGATCATTTCTGTTGCTCTGTTAGGTTTTCCTTCTCCACATCCATCCTCTCCGTCGTGTTTCAAAATCTTGTATCTTGGACAGTGGCGTTGAGGGCGTCACAGAACCACAGTTTACTTTTAAGTAAAGCCGTCGTCGTATTTTACCAGAAAGAAAAGGAGCAATTTAAAATCATAATGAAGCGTTTATTGTCTTATTGGGATGGGAAATGTGGCGTGTGGCAAGCACTGGCTCGTAAATCTCTGGATGTCACCCACGGCGTGTAGATGGATCTTCTCTCCTGTGGATGTCTCTAGCCCCATAGAGCGCAGCTTCGGCAGACTAATGAACACAGAGAGCCTTGAGAATGGTAAACAAGTGCCTGATTAATTGGTACTCTGCCTCCATTATTTTAGCAGTGGAATACAAAATGTCCTACAATGAAACATTTCTGATCGCTTTTCATTTTTTCCTGCCTTACTCCCTCCAAAATGCGAGTAGCTGCTTTGTAAAGAATAGTGAGTCCCGCTACACTCAGAAGAATGGAAAATACTCTTAAACTATTGCCACTCAATTACGTTACAAAAACAGCCTTGGCATTTGAAACCGTATGAAACTTATCCAATTTAGAAAAACAGGCAATCTCATAAAACAGCCAATTGATTGGAGTTCATTTATCAGGAGTCCTTTAATCAGCGCTGGCCTTTTTTTTTTCTCAAAGGCAGCATTTGGTGCTAAATTAAGCAATGAAGAAATATTTGAACCCTGAAATGTCCACTGAAGTTATTTTGCATATCAATCAAGCACAGCAACTTTTGAACAAGTTGATACGTCGACTGATCAAAAGACGAGCCACATTGGATGTCTCTGGCTGTCAGTAAGCACCGAGGATCATGGTTTATTAAATTATCTTTTGATTTTTATCTCATGAAAATTGTTATGTAACCATCTTTTTGCCAAAAAAAAAAAAATCAGTGCTGCATGTAAAGCCTACATGTCTGGCACTAACACACACACACAGTCAGCAGCTGGTAAACCTCCATATTCCACCCTGAGGTCCACGTCTCGCCCCCTAATCAGTCACTTGAATGACTTCAGATGCAGAGACTCTTTGAGAGAGATCAGGTTGATGAGGTGGAGTTTGTTGGTGTCTGCACAGGCCCTGCTTCTCCAAAACCCTGCTTTAGTTCACTAAAATTTTTAAAATGCCCAAAGAAGTTGAGCTCTTGGCTGCTTCTCTCCACGCTGCTCGCTGAATCATTGAAGGGCCATTGGATTATCAATGCATGAGAAAGTCCTCAGTACCAGCACTTTAGTGAAAGACTTAAAAAGATAAATAAATAAATTCAACATCCAAACAAGTACGGCTCCACTGAATTTGTCTCCAGAAATACAAGTGTACTTCTGTGACTGCTGATGGTGCCTCAGTGTCACAGTCATCGTACAGATCCAGTCTGTGTGAAACCTGCAGCACAGTCCACTTTCACCTCATCTATTTCTGTTCAATACGTATTCTGACTGCTCTTTGATTATGATGTGAAAGCTTTTGCAGACAGATGAGGTGGATTAGCTTGAACTTTGATTAGCTGCTCACTTGGCTGTGACAGGTGGTCAGAGTTGACCTCTCTGCACTACCTAAGAAATGTTATGTCTTCATCTCTGATTGGAGGAGAATGTGAGCTGCTCCAGACGGATCAGTTTTCAGCATTATGGCTGGACTCTCGACAAAGTGAGTCGCACTCACGTGGACACAATAACACTTTTTTTTTTCATTAACTTTTTTTCACAGCTGCGCCTTAATACTTCATATCAGGTTGTCTGTGGTAGAACGGATTATTGCTGAAAAAAGATTGATCAAAATGCAGGCTTGCATTCAAACCTTGTATATTAATTTTGGCAACAATGGTTTGGCACAAAGGAGGCTTTATACTTTGAATGTGCTGCTCCCCCTTGACATTATTATACGCTGTTGCAAAAATCCACACAGTGTTACCAAAAAATCACACTATTACTCAAATGTTTCATGCATCTGGTCCGTCCTTTATCTAAGCAGGCAGTAGGCTCTAAATGTCGTGTTACATCCTGGTGTTTTTTTCTGATTAAACATCTCATAATGAATTATACATCGTTTTTGCTGTTTCCTTACGTGCAACAATTTCATAATAGACAGTTTGTTTTTGAAAATGCAGGAGTGCATCTGCGAGTCCTGGCAGGGAGAGGTGATCTACTGGTTTTGATTGTGGAGCAAACAATGAATATTTATTTGTGAAGGTTTTCATCAAAGAGCCAGTGTGGCATCAAGTCTCTTATACCTCTGCTGCTACACCACAGCAGACCAGATACGTATATCAGATATATCCAGCAAACCCTAATGATAAAATCATAAATCTCCTCAGGGTTGTAGATAGCCGAGTTACTCACTGGTTTAAATTGATTTTGTCTCTGGACCATCACTTCGTTGCCTTGTTGCTATGGCTCTGAAGACGTTCTTGTTCATAGTTAGCTAAACATTTTGTAAAACATGTTTTGTGAGCTCGCAATCATTCTGTGAGGGTAAAACATCTTAATGATAAAATAGAGTCTACAACAAAGCTAATGGAGTAATATATGTTTTTTCAATGTGTAGGGAGCTGCAGTAATGTGTTCTTCAGAGGATGTGTGTTTTCATGATCACAGCGTCTGTATGTGACACTGAATGGGAAGAGGAAGTTTTACTGTCCCGCAGCATTTTTGCATCACGTGTCTTGCATCGTAATTGTTCTTCTCAAACGCAGCTGAACATCGCTGATAGATGGAGAACAGGATGTTGGGCGTCTCTCGCTTGTTTCTTTTTACTGAGACTTTGGCTGCAATGTTTGTAATGCAAATAAGGACACTTCAAAGAATGGCTTATTAGCATTTTCAATGGCAGAAACGTACCATTGTGTGGAATATTCAATGATTCAGTTTTTATATATTAGAATGAACCATATCAAGCTTCTGTTTCCCTGTGAATTTAGCAGAAAGTATATGTGACTTTGCTAAATGTTGAATACATAACCTTGTTAGCACTTATATTAATCTTTTGTTCATGTACAAGTATTAGTGCAGCCATGTCTGAATTGGAAGTGCAGAGATTGATTGGTGCTGTGTTTTTATTCAGTGTTTTGCCACCTCAGGCCATGTCTCTCCCTTTGTGCTGTGGGATACAACATCCCAGGCTTAGTGTCATTGTTTCGTTCTATATTAAGACTATTGATTGCACTGTAACTGAGGCATTGAGGCTGAGGCAAATAACAGGATGGTGGTGTTATTGTTTTTGTTCTTTTTGCTCAGGTGTACTTGTCAGATAGGTGAGCAAATACTCCATGTGTTGTCAAAGTGACATTTGTGGGAAATTATTGCGTATTTGCGTACAATAATGCCGTACAGTTGTCTGCAGTCTTTCCCTCTTAAAGCACTGCCGTAATCAGCCAAATAAGTCAAACATTCAGTGTAATTGCTGGAACCTGTATGGAATATTCTGCATTGACAGCAAAGCCTTGTCCGCCTGTGCTGAACAGATGCCGATATTCCCTGCAGCCTCGTTGATTATGGCTGGTATCATAGTAATTGAGTTGCTGTCACACTGTTGCGCCTGTGCTGAACTTCACAGCCTGACTGGAGCCGGCTTCTGTCAGAGTGCCTTGGGCAGGGGGTGACAGTTAACAGAAAGGACAGAGCAACTGCAGCAGCAGCAGCACATCAAAGAGCACCAATTACACTCCTCTGAAACATTCATGATCCCTATTGTTTCCCCACCAAGTCACAAAAAACTGCACAAACACTCTTCACATCCTCTCCACTTTTTTCTTCCCCCATGTTGACCTACCTGCTGACAACATGGACAAAGATGTCACCCACCACGTCCATGCTGCTGCTCTTCCTTGTCCCACGAACAGGTGTCTGTGAATGATTCACCCTCTTGTGTGCTAGAACAAATTTTGAGGGGGAGGTAATGACTGTTAAGAGCTTCACAAACATATGCAATGCAATTATGCTCAATTATGGGTGATCAACATTTGCATAATCTTTATCCCAGCTACTCCTTAAGAACCAATCAGATGTTGTTTTTCAGCATGAAAGTCACATGAATAATTTATATCAGTAAAATATATCTATTCTGTGGGTCTCAGTGATCTCAGTGGCTATTCAGCCACCTCAGTCATCTATCATTTATGATGGAGAGCGTTAGGAAGGCTCCCTGACTCAACTAATGAATGCAAATGCAATGTGCAACTAGCAGGGGTCAGTAGCTTCACTCTCTCCTCCCCCATACCTGTTTTCTTCACTATCAATTCGCTCCAAGCCCATAAACAAATGTGGCATGTCATTTGCTACGGCTGTGAAACGATTAATTTTCATAAAAAAGGGAAGAAATGGCCATCTCTTTGGAACGAGGGGCACCTGGTTGTGTTTTGACAGTGATGATAAGCGTACATGGCAGCTCAATTACGTTCTCAACACTCGTTTTTCTGTTTTATTTAGGTGATGGGAATCCTCTCTGAGAGCAACCCTTGTGGTTAAATACATGGGAAGTTGCATTTATGGTTGCACCTGTGCTATTGCCTTTACATTTGCAGCCTTGTGTGTGACGTGATGCTCTGGTGTTCGCCCACATACATCGAGAACATTAATTATAAATGGGAGGCACGTGTGCAAATGCTTTTCTGCATCTGTTCATGTCAATGCATGGTCCATGTAGAGATGACAGAATCACCACTCCAGCAAAAAACAGGACTTTTTATGACATATTACTAAAAAGCAAATAGTTGCATTCTCGGAAGTAGCACAGTCTGAGTTTATTTTCTAATTATTTATTGTTTATCTTTTGATACCTTTAAAGAAAAGTGTTAGACTTAAGCTACATGTCATTAAATTATGCTTAATTTGTACATTGAGAACATCAAACTGTTTCTGAACTACTAAACACGAGAGTTGAATTAAATTGCACAAAAAGTGTGATCAATAAACACTTAATAATCACAATTCATAGCATCAGATGCTCATGACAACTTCTCCTACAAAAGCAGAAGAAAGACAACTATTAACACCTTTTGTCCTTTGAGCATGAAACCTATTATATGAGATTCTGTGTCCAAATGTTGAGGTTCTGTATTGTTGATTTTTTTTTTTTTTTTGTCCTTTTTTGAAACAAATACAACAAAAGCAAAACCGAAATGTTTTATCTCCACCTCGCAGTGACCTCAACTACTGATTATGAACAGAAATATTAACCATTGTGTCAGTTCAATGCAGTGGAAGATTTGTTCTGGAGCTGAGGCACTGGTGAAAATAAGACCCATTTTATCCATATCCACTGATTGATGCTGGAGGTTTTGTAGGGACAAAGGAAAAGATCTTTTGTGTGTGTGTATGTGTGTGTCTGCGTGTGTGTATCTCTGTGTGTCTGTGTGTCTACTTGATGTCTTCTGTGTCATGTGTGGTCTGCATCATTGTTAGTGTTCATGGGACAGTGAACGCTGTGTCCAGTTGAAACTTGAACAGTTGTTTCAATACAAGATGGTGGTGTCGTTCATAACTATCTGAGAAGTATACATTGTGTTGTATACAGTATATATTGCTCTTTTTAAACTTTGTTTGCTATTATATTGGCCTGTGTGTTAAAGATCAGACATGTGGCTTGACCCCAGACATGCTTTGACATCACATCTCAGATTGTACATTTTCTAATATTGACTAGATCATCATAAGTCATTATCCACTGTTCATCTAGATTTTTGATTCAAGTAAAGATTTTGTGTGGTGGACACAGTGGACAGTACCTTCAGTGCACAGCAGTGGCTGGTTTTATGGTTTCGAATCTTTCTCAAAGGACACAGCCATGGACAGTATCCTTCACTCTCAGTGCAGCTCTTTTATTCACCATATTCATATATTTTAGCTCGAGCTGAAACACTCGTTCCTAAATACAAAGACTGAGTGACATTATCTGCTGGCAGTGGTTATATGCTTTTTTTTTTTTTTTTTTTATCCCAGGCTTCTACAGCTTTGACAGCACAAAGCACACACACACACACACACACACACACACACACACACACACACACACACACCATTTTTTCCACATGTCTAAATGTGAAGCTGTAGCAGGGTTGTCAACTATTGCCAGCATGGCCTTACCCCCCCTCCCCTCCCCCCACAGGAGGCAGCCGGTGCCTGATTTGACAGCTCTGCTTTTGATATTTATATTTCCACAGAATTTTAATTACTTTGTGCTTTATCTTTCATGTCTCTCCATTGTTAGCGTGCCCATAACCACGTGCTGTTGTGTTGTTTTACAGTGCGGCTCTGAGATATTGACTTTTTCTTTCCTTGACACCCCCGTGTGTCCCTCCCTGTTTTCCTCAGTGCATTAGCATGTTGTGTTCACCTGGCTAACTGGATAATGCAAGGTGCACTATACACAAACCTCTTTTATTTTGTTTTTACTCATTTCCTGACTCTCCCACTTGGCATGCATGCAGAGACTATAATCACATATACAGCTACAGTGTAGTGATACATTAGATTTTTACATGGGCTTTTATTTTTTTGTTGAATTTCTGTTTGTTGTTTCCTCTTCAGAGTTATAAGTTAGAGCTTTGGATGTGCGTTATGGCTTAAGGTACAAGGTATACATTGAACACACAATGCTAAAATGCAAAAATAAATAAATAAAACATCCATTGTGAATGTATTACCCAGTATTGCATCTTTGAGTGCATTATGTAATCCTTCAGCTCACGTCTCAGAGTGGATTATCTTGCTTACACCCTGGTCACAAAATAAATGCCTCCACCTTTTTGCAAAGGAAAATAATGTTTCTAAAAGATATTTTTACTTGCATCACAATAACTCATATAATATTATCACAGTATTGATTCCAGGTCTGAGCTGAAATATGAAGAAAAAACAAATAGAGGAAATAAAATGTAAACACTACCACTTTGTGCATCCAAATCCACACACTGATTCATGTGTTGCATAGAAACATCAGGAACCCTGATTATTTCTTACTGTTCGTGTTGCTGCAGTTACGCACAATAATTAATAACTTTGTGGCTTTCAGCTAAAATAAAGTCAGTTTTCTTTAGTTTGAGTTGGTTAAAATCCCTGCAGTGGAAAGTAAGAAGTGCCCGTCGTGTATAGAAACAATTATTAGAAACTAGCAAGATTCAAAAAAGATGATGCAATTTTAGGTTTATTTTGATTATTTGACTGTTGATCCACATTTTCCAGTTTGTTGAATTCAGCTCTGTGTTTTCAATAATTGCAGCAAACTGTAATCACAACAAGCCAATTTATGATTTTTGTCAGCTGTTGATGTAATCAGTCTTTTTCACACTTGACTAATGAATGAAAAACAAACATGACTGAACCAACACATTAAGAGGACATCAATCCCAGCTCCACACGTCACAAAGTAATACTACACAAAGTAATCTTACCTTAATGGTTTCAGTTCATCGTCAAATCATTTCACTTTCTGTGTGTACATTTCTGTCAGTTAAACCTTATCTTACATTCATCATTGCTATATATTTGTAGCATCCTAACATCTATACTCCCTGGTGAGTCTGTTTAAAAACCTGAGCTGTACAGATATTTTCAGTCAAAGATCAACATTGTGTCCCAGGAGAGAAGCTAATGTGCTGCCTTACTGCATGCAAAACTATTCTGTATAATATGTAGCGAGGCAGCATTAAGTAACTGTGAGTGGAAATTGCGAGTGACATCTTTCACTTGAGCACACTTGCTTGGCTTTTTAAAATGTCAATTAGATGCAAAACAGAAGAATTACTTTTTTATGTCTGTGCTTCATGTGGTTCAAGCTGCATCAGGGCCTTTCAAATTATATTTATCTAATCATACGCACAGTTTAGAAATGTGATAAGTTTGTCAGTCAGTCCTGATGTGATGGTTTGTTTTTGGGTGCTAAATTTCCTGACAACCCTGTCCATGGGTGTAATGGGCACTCAGGTTAGGCATGCATTGCATCAGATCTGTCATGTCAGAGCACATTGTTTGTGGCAGCCCAGAGACAGAGTCTCACTTCACTTCCCCTCATGGCCGAACTTAATCCTTCCCTCAGTCTCCCGGTGAAGTGTTTCTCCTGCAGGCTGCGTCCCATGGGAAAAATATCGGACTTTCCTTTGAGCTGCATTTTTGTCGAAACCAGGCAATCTGTAGTCCTGATTATGTTACCACGCTTCTCCCTCCTTGTTTATTTTGCATGTAACCTATGAAATTATGCAAATGCTAATAGGGGTTAGTCTGCGAAAGAGATTTATTATTGTGGTTTGTTTAACTTAGTGCTGTTTAAACTGGAATTGTATCCAGCAGTCTTTCATGTCTCTGGCTGGCAGCAGGGCTCAGGGTGAAGAGAAGTGCTTCAGCATCTGGGAGTATAAGTGAAGCCATTTTCTCTTTCTCAGGCAACTAAGCAGAAACATTAAAGATTCATTAACTGCTGTCAACTTGCAGCTTATTTTAGAGTGGCACTGTGATGTCACTCCTTTGAATTTCACTATCATGGACTGAAATATATACTGCACGGCAGCATCTTACTGAGAAGCTTGTGCAGCGCGATAAAATGTCAGTCCACCAAGTGTGTTGTGTGCATCGAAGGTGCTCTCAGAGGATGTGCAATTTAATTTCCCATGTAAAATGATCAAATCAGTGATTATTCAGTATTTTTCTTCTATTGATCCTTGAGATAGTTTAAATGTAGGCAGTCAAATACCTGTGCATTTTGATAAGGATCTCTTTGATTGGAACATGCATAAACAAAACCCTCTGGTTGTTAAATCTCCATAATCTTATGTTCTTCGAAGTTATTTAGAAATTCGAAGCATGCATTACGCCCTGCTTTTAATCGCAGATGGAAATTTTTCCTTTGATTCATGCAACAGCTACAGCCAGGCTCTTGTCATTATTCAGACAAATGAGGATTTGGATTCAGAGAGCTGTTTTAATTTTTTAATTTTTTTTTATTTTACTGGCAGTGTTACCAGTCTCCAGCCTGTTTACCTCCTGTATATACAAAGCTTTTTAATCCTCTTTTTCAAAGCCTTAACTTGCCTTAATTTGCCTTTACTTTCTCCCTGACATGGATACAAAATAAAACTTTTCTTTTAAATACTTCTCTTGTAAATCAAAATCTGCTTTTATGTGGCTGTTAATTAAAATGTACTTCAAACAGATGCATTTTAGACCAGTGGAACCTAAAAAAAACTGTTTTTTCTTCCCCCCTTAAGACATTTTTGTTACCCTGACAATGACAGCGCTAAAAGAGCGTCACATAACAAATAGAGAAGAGCTGACTATTAGGTGCACAGCCTAACTGGCGGCTGTATTTTCACTCAGCAGCTCGTTTCTCTTGTGTTTCTCCCGAATAGCTCACTCAGAGACCGCTAAGACACAATGCGGGAAGGGAAACATGAAAAGACTCTTGTGGCAAAACATCTCATCAGCTGTTCCCTGTCATCCAAGTCATTTTGCATCTGGGGCCTCTCGGGTGCACAGGAGAACACACTTTGCATTATTTAGATGGGTAATCACTCAGAAATCCCTCTGTGTTCGGCCCAGCAGAGGAGCAGGCTCTAAAAATATCGCCTCAGCAATGTGTGATTTTCTGTGTCATATCAATGAGACCTCCAGGTATGTACATTTGTCTCTGAAGCCATATTTCAGTGTGAAGGTGGCAAAGGGATAAATGTCGGTGTGTTGCGTTTGAGAGGATCCGAGCAGTAGGTTTCCTCAGGAGGCGTCCTAGATTTCCCACTCCGCTGCAGTCGTTTGTTTGATGGACAGGAAGACAATTATCTGCGAAAGAATCGTCAATATGTACTGATGTTGACGGTGCCGGGTTATCGCATGATCGCGGCCGTCGTTCATTATCAGCCTTTTGTGCAGGAAATACGCAAATATGTAAGCACAGTTTTGGAAAAAGTCTGCACCACGGCTTCATGTCGGGGTCTGCATATTCACTCAGCATCATCATCATCATCACAAAACCATTTTCCTGCCACATTTGAATGCATTTGTGTTGCGAGTAAGAATAATTTGACACGGTAAGTCGCACAAAATTCATGATGTTTACCAGTATCATCTGTAATATTCATTATCATAGAATCATTTTATTCCAAACCCGAGTGGAACTGAAGCAGTTTGAGCTGGATGAAAGTGAATATCTAAGATCATCCATCAACCAAAAAGCTCCAGTTTTTAACACTTAATTAAATAATTCAAATAATTAAATTTAAAAATGAATGCTTCTTTTTCTAACAGGTGATAGTAATTCAATACTTTCTGAATTAAAGCTGGTTAAAAACAAGCTTTGAAGACTTTGCACTTCCAGAGGAGGATGAAGTAATGTATGGTACCTGTGTTTTCATGTGAGGCGATTCCCTTTTTCCAGTTTAAGTAACATTGGAGGATGAACAGAGCCCATTAAAGCACAAGTGTGCGTGGGTTTAGAAAGAGGCATGTAGCCTCATCTGAGTTATGTATTTTCCATGGATAACAAGCTCGGCAGCCGTGAGGACCACATCTCCAGACACTGTGGAGGCTTTCAAAGAGCAACCATCTCCTTTCCCCCCCTGAGCCCAATCTGGCCTTAGTCGTTAAGACATGTTTCAGCGAGGTACCCTCTGGCATGTCCCCTGCTGCTTCAGCCCCCCTGCTATCTTGATGGAGCTGTAGCCACCGTCTTCCACTTGAATGTTTGAAAATAAGAGAAGAAAATGTAAAGGGAATGACTGTATATGCAAGAAGGACTGGGAAAGACACATAAATGAGAAACAGTCAGAGACAGAGTTGAAGTGAAAAACATCATTATGACTCCCTCGGCTCTGGCCTTGTGAACTGGTGCAAAGTGTTTGTGTGGATGGTTGTTATAGTTGCTTGCTGTAGTGTTTAGACAATGTAATGTGATTACAGCACACAGCAACAAACTTAGTCGAGCAGTCTCCCACCCAGTGTGTGGCCTTGACAGAGGCACAAATTAAAAGAGACGTTTAGCTTGTGGTTTACAGCCGTGTTTAATGCATGAACTACACAAATTAATGAGTTTCAGTGGACAGCCATCATCAGTGCTGAAGATGGTACAGTCTTCATGGGCTCTCTTCTTCTTCTCTTCTTACAGCAACAGGACACAGCAGCAACTGAGACCTCTACCTACAGGACCTATCTGCAAAATACTTTTCATATTGATTTCATTTATTATTTTCTGTCCACCTCTGGCAGTATTTTTTATCCTCGCATTACTCCAGGTGCCTAAAACAAATTTACATTCACAAACAAGAGCCGACTGTTTACAGCTTTCAGCCGCAGACAAGTACTTGCTTTCAAAGTTCCCTGGCAGAAGCGAGGCCAGAGGAAATGCAAACTTTACACAAAAATGACAGCAGTCCTCAGAGGGGTCAGAGTGTAGAGGGGAGTGTCCTCAAAGTGAGCCTTTGGTTTCTGTGGTCAGAGAATACTTCACAGTGATATTTAATGATAGTAGCTGGGGAAAAAAATCAAGTAAAACATATTTAAATAAAAAGTACCGTATTTTCCGCACTATAAGGCGCACCTTCAATGAATGGCCTATTTTAAAACTGTTTTCATATATAAGGTGCACCGCATTATAAGGAGCATAGAATAGAAACTACTGTAGTGGCTGGGGTTGTGTTATCATCCATCTAGATGAAGCTGCGCTAAAGTGAATGTCAACAAAACAGTCAGATAAGTCAGTCAGTCAAACTTTATTAATATAATACAAACCAACGTTCTGACAACTCCGTTCACTCCCAAAACAAGCTAGTGCATTCACAATACGGTACCATACATACTGGTAGCTCTTACCGGTATTTGAGCCGCCTTCGTTGAAAACAATGTATTTCAAACTCCATTTGTCACAGTTCAAAGCTACATGAACAGCTGTTTTATTTTTTTCTCCGAGGTAACGTCAGTGACGTAGTATTATCTTTTACCAACAGCAAGGTACAACAGGTGGTGCAAC
>OOFC01016470.1:0-16769 GCA_900323345.1 Pseudochromis fuscus
GCCACTCGTTTCTCTTTAGTTAGCTGATTGGTTCTTGCCATAATATGAATTTTAACAGTTGTCCAATAGGGCTTAACCTGACTTCTGCACAACACAACTGATGGTCCCAACCCCATTGATAAAGCAAGAAATTCCACTAATGAACCCTGATAAGTCACAGCTGTGAAGTGGAAACCATTTCAGGTGACGACCTCTTGAAGTTCATGGAGAAAATGCAAAGATTGTGCAAAACGGTAATCAGACCAAACGGTGGCTATTTTGAAGAAACTAGAATATAAAACATGTTTTCAGTTATTTCACCCTTTTTAGTTAAGTACATAACTCCACGTGTGTTCATTCATAGTTTTGATGCCTTCAGTGAGAATCTACAATGTAAATAGTCATTTAAATAAAGAAAACGCATTGAATGAGAAGGTGTGTCCAAACTTTTGGCTTATAGTGTATATGTTGCAAAATGAACACTTATATGACACCCTAATACCCCTGTTTTTTAAATTTTTTTATTGATTTATTTTTTAAATCCAGGTTCTCACTCTGCATCTCACTGTTGAGTGTTTAACAAGCTAAGATTAAAGGGGACATATTATGAAAAATCCACTTTTTAAAGTCTTTTATATGTATGGTTTGATATGTGACTTACCTCCAAGTCCACTGATTGTGAGATTTTAAAACCACTTCATTGTTGCGTGAGCTGCTTGAAGAGAAACACCTGGGGTAAAACGAGCTGTTCTGGATTCTACTCTACTGTGATGTAACAATATGTCAGCCAGGGTCTGACAGACGCTGCATTAGCCAATCCCTCCACAGTATCCCATGTAGTCTCCCACAGTGTCAGAAGTGTGGGATCCACATTCTTGGATTTCTCTGTTACAAGAGTAGTTTGGCCGTGACATGAGTTCACCCAAACTCAGTTTTGAGTTTGATGTGTGGTAAAAACCACACATTTTGTCACACAGACTGCCAGCCTCACAGCCGAGTGAATTTGTCTCATTTTCCTTTACTTGCGTTGCACCTGGTTACAGCGTCATTAAGTCAGTGCAGAGGATCGGAGGGCAGCGCATTAAAGCGACAGGCACCTGAAAACAGACCGTTTTGAGTAGACCTATCACAGTGTTTTTGAGGCAGACCAAAATACAGGATCAAAGTGGAGTTTCACCAAGAAACTTCAGACATGTTCTAGAGGCGTATAAGACTTATTTAAACTTCCCTGAAAACCAGTATAATAGATCTTTTTTTTTTTTTTTACCCTTACATTATTAATATTCATAATAATACATTTATTTATAAAGCGCTTTCAATCAGAGTGCTGTACCAAAGATAAAAACCACATAAAAATATCAGAAACCCAGATATAAAAAACATAGTAAAAGCAATTTACATAGACTTGGTTTTCTCTTCCAGGCTGCAATACTCTGACTACAATATTTTAAGATAATTGTTACTCTTGGAGGAAGTTATGACATTGTCAGTCATTTCTTTACAGCTCACTTTCATTTCTGTAATTTTATGTCCAAAACAGTTTTTTTTTTTAAAGTGCACCTCAGCAATTTCCATCATTTTTGGCTGCAGTAATCAGAAAAACACTCAGCTGCATGTGTCAGTGTCAGTGTCATGACTCTGTTCAACTCTAAAATAGCATGTTTAGAAATGACAGTAATGACTTAAACATCAGAAGCCTTCTGGTGACTCAGTCATCACAATCACCCGACACATATTCAGGGGGAAGACATATACAAAGAGGAAGTCATTTGTGATTGCATTTTGTGGTGGATACTGTGTTACTTCACTGACCCCTTGCCCTCTGTTCTCCTCTGACCTTCAGCAAGGTCCCAGTGTGGCTGAGATGATGGTGTCTCTGGGGTCTGCAGAGATCAGCCATCGTTTCCAGAAACTCCTGCTGCCTTCAGACACTAGTTAAAGACTGAACAGCCTGTCACCACATCACCGTGCATTCACCTCGCTGAGTGATGGGATCCCGGACACCACAGCTGCTGCCGTTGGACTTTTCTGTTGAGAGTTACGTGGTTTAACTCACACGTGGTGAATCTGCCAAAGCTAAATGGGACACAATTAAAATGAACTGATGTCTTGAATGATACTTGAAATATTATTTTATAAAAGAGCTGAAACTAATTATGTGCACATGGGCTGTTTATTTTATTCAATATTGTGAGACTTTTTGAGACTATCTGACATCAAACACACAAGAATGGGAAGTACCTTGGATTTTTTATGCAAATTCTCCTGTGCTGTACTTGAGAAAAAACGTTTTAACAAACTCCAATTTAAAGCTGTATTGTACAGTCAACAGGAAAAATTGTTCCAGTTCAAAGATGAAAATATTACGTAAAAAGGGCGACAAAGAAAAACACTCCAACAAGATACTGTAGAGATTTAGGGTAAAGAAATAGGATAGAGGTGAAGGTGAAGGAGTGATCATTTTAATTTACTATTGGTTCTTCCAGATGTATTTACCGATAGTTTTAGTAGGCTACTGAATAATTAATGCTTGAATAGTTACCATTTTTTAAATTGTATTTTTACATCAATATATTACATTATCAAAGATGAGTTGGCAAAATCTGATGATGTAACCACCCAAGTCAATCAAAATCAAAGTGTCATCATGATGACCTATAACAGCTAAATACTACTTGCACACTGATGCATTAAATGATAAAATATAATCAGAATCTTGAACTGCTTACAAGGGCAGCAGTAGCATTTTGAATGCTTGGATTTTCATTTATAATTGAGTGGGGTTTCATTTTTTTGTTGTTTTTACAGTGTAGTGTAAGTGCTTTTACTAAAGTTAAGGACTAAAATATGTCTTCTACTAAAGTTAAAACATTTTAGATGTAACGCCGTAATTTCTCTTCAGGGATCAATAAAGTATGATCTTATCCTTTAGTTAGACTGATGTTTAAATTGCACTACTGCGGAATTTTCATGTATGCAAAAATGACTTGCACAGTAACTACAGCTATTAAATACCTCGATTAGTGACTTTGCACAAGTGGTAACTTGATCAATCATTAATAATTTATGAGTTTGATAAGAAAGAATGAGAAGAAAATTATGATAAAAGCTAAATCCAGTGATAATTCAACAAAGAACCGTTTTATTCTGTTTATGGTTGCGAATCATTTTAATTTTTAAAGTTTGTTGTGCGATTATGTTATGTGAGATCTAAATTCCTACACATAAGGTTGTCAGACATAAGTGGAGGTGAAATTTGGTAAAGTAGAAGTAAGAAAGTAGCAATCGGTGCTGAATACAATACTTGAGTAAATATATTTTCTTCTCTGCACCCAAAGTAAAGACGAATGGTTTATGTAATGACACACTTTTAAACAAATGTGTTGATACGTTTACATTTAGTGCGTATACTTGTGTATGGGTGTAACCATGGACTGTCTATGAGTGTAACTTGGATTAGTGTCTAGCTGTTGGTATGACTGACGGAGCGTGAGTGTCACATGTTTCCATAAACAGAGGCGGTTTCACACCTCCTCTCCCCCCACAGACACACACACAGACACACAAACTGTGTCAGGTCAGTTACTATCTGTGCACCGACACGAGACGGACGGTAATGGCGAGTGGTGACGGTCAGGCAACTTTTGAGTCATGGCTCAGTAAGTAAACACGGAGTACAAAAAGTGTTTGTTTGTTGTTTACAGCTGTTTATTTGTAGATCCGACGCGGCGTAAGCTAACAGCTCATCATGACATATCTGCACCAAAGGTCGCTGCTAACGTCACAGTACCGTCAGCTTCAGTTTAAAAACTTCTTGACAGCAATACGACGTTTAATGTGCGAGCTAATGTTTGTTGAATCGATATATTTGAACTTTTTGAAAATAACTTCTGACACTGCACAAACTAGCAAATGAAACAGGAAGCTGTTTTGCCCGTGCGCGTGCTTGGCGAGCGCTCCAGAGGTGTGTCGTGTCTGGGCTCCTGCTGTGGGCGCGCGCGCACGATAGTCGAAAATGTAATTTAATTTCTTTGTTTACAAGTCAAGTGTAACTAAGTGCATTTACGCAGTGATTTTCTTTCACAAAGAAGTGTAAACTACAAGTGTGAGATATTTGCATTTTAGTATTTTCATGGCACTTCATATTTCTGCTCCCCTACATTTCAGAGGTAAATACATTTCGCTCCACTAAAGCTTCAAGATACTTTAGAATAGAGTAACATGTCCCCAAACAAAATATACTAAACGTCATAGTTTTCATTAACTACCTAACACTGTTGGGTAGTTAATGAAAACTACGACTTTTAGTATATTTTGTATACTGTTAGGCTAACAGTATACACAAGTAGACCTAAAACTGTCAGTAATAAAAAATTAACTTTTTAAAAAAATACCTGTTTCTCTGCTGATTGTTTTAGACCAGGCCACAGACCCAAATAATGAGGAGGACAGATGGGACTGCATTCAAGGTTTCTACCAACTAGTCAACCAGGAGAGTGATGGGTGAGCACAGCATATTTTTCTTTAGCTCAACTACAGCCCTGCCTGGATCTCCTGCCCTCAGGGAAGAATTTTGCAGGCAGATCGCTCGCTTCTGAAAGTTACTTTAGCGCAACTATGGCTTTCAAGAAAGAGTTACTTCACATCCATGTTGCGATCACAGTTTGCGAGTTACACAATCATGGAGGAGGGACCATCCTCTTGATACACATGATTAAGTCTGGATGTAATACAGTATATCTGCTAGGTGTAAGCAGGCATGGTGTGAAAGCTGTTTGTGAAAATTGCTGAGGGTCTGCTCCGGCATTGTAACGTAATTCAAGGCTTCATTTTCTGCTGTCAGGCCGCAGGTAGCCACTCGTCTTCTTGCACATAAAATCCAGTCCCCACAGGAGAAAGAGGCTCTGCAGGCTCTCACTGTAAGTAAGCAGACTACTCAGCTCTACCCTTGTGTCTCTGTGGTGACATTCAATACAAAATCCATTGCTCTTTTTCATGGGTCGTGCTCTGCTTTAACCACAGTGTCTTCAAAGATTTAGGTCATTCATAGAAAAACAAATGTCATTGTCTTGATTTTGGGGCAGAACGGTCTTGTGACTGAAACATGTGATCATCTGTAACAACATGGACAAAGTGACATGAGGAATTTAATCTGCTGTAACACCACACAGTTTGCTGTCTACACATTTCAGAGAGCTTCAGTCAGGGTTTCAGTATTAGATGTAACTTGGAGAAGCTTGTCGAGGGCCATGTGCCTCATTGTCATGTGACATTTGAAGGTGGTTCACCACAAACATGCTGTGACAGAGCCTTTTCTCTTTCTCTCATGTTGCATAAGAATTATTTCATCTATTTCTTTCAGAGTTTCTGGATTTATTGTGTTTTCTTGGTGCTTTCCAGGTTCTCGAGGCATGTATGAACAGCTGTGGCAAGAGGTTCCACAGCGAGGCTGCCAAGTTTCGTTTTCTCAATGAGCTCATCAAAGTCTTAACGCCAAAGGTACTGATTATCCAACACACAGATGTCAGTGGTAGCTGGAAAGTCAATATGCATCCAAACCATGAAAAGTAAAATAGGTTCACAAAACCAAAATTATGTTACCAGTGTACTTAATTACTTTTTGCTTTCTGTTTCTGAGAAGTCGTCTGGTTTAACTTTAGTGCCTAAAGGTCAGCTACAGCACACGCGTACATGTTTTACTAAATAGTTTTCATGATGCTATGTACTAATCTATTTGTATTTGTTTCATACATGTGACTCATTTGTGTGCTGCTGCAGTTTTAACCCTGTGCGCTACAAATATGATAATTGTTTTATGTAGAGCACTCCTTAAACACAAAGTTACAGTGTGCTATTCAGAGCTAAAAAGAAACAGGAAGTAAAATCTACAATTGATAAAAATGAACCAAAACAGATGTCAGATGAATTGATGACTCTAACTTGACCATAGGTGTGAGTGTGAATATGGACAGTTGTCTGTCTTGGTGTGTTAGCCGTGCAGTATATTGGTGATCTGTGGAGGGAGTACCCTGCCTCTCGTGTGTTGCCAGCTTGGATAGGCTCCAGCAGAGCTCTGCAACCTAACTGGATAAACGGGTATACAAGATGAATGAATGAAGGTAACAAACAACAATTCAAGTACAATAAGGAAACTCAAGTCAAATCAAGGTCAGAGCTCATGATAGTTTCAAACTCTTTATGAAAATGCAAAATAAAGGTTAAGCAGAGGGACAAGAAGGCAACAAAAAATGTGTCAAACACCACTTTTAGGAAACATAATGTGTTTATTAACAATGTTATAGTCCTAAGATGTCATTCAGATACACAAATGGACTCTGACATTAAAAGATCAACATGGTAGATTGAGGACAAAGAAAATATTTCAGTTGTTTGTCTGATGTGAAAATTAGCTTTTGAATCAGGCTTTTCTGCATAAACACTGATGTGACTGACCTGGCAAATCTCTCTCTCTCTCAGTACTTTGGTGCATGGACTCCACAGAAGGTTAAAGACAGAGTGACGGAGGTCCTCTATGGCTGGACGCTGTGGCTTAAAGAAGAGCCCAAAATTCAGGAAGCCTACAGCATGCTCAAGAAACAAGGTCAGGAACAACACCTTAGAAATACTTTCATCAAAACTAGGTTGGGTTGCCTTGCCAATATATTTGAATACAGACTGCAACAGGAAGAAGGAAGAGTGTACCAGACTCCTCCTCTGGAGAGTAAATCTGTTGGGGCATCACAAGGCATCACAGACCTTTCATCCCTTTCTGTCTAAGCTGAGAACAGGACGGGTTAAAAAACAACAACTGAGAATTACAGACATACAAAAGACAAATGACAGCTTTGGCTCAGTAGAGATGGTCATCCACAAATTATAAGGTTTGGGGTCGATTCCCAACTCTGGCTGTCCACATTACGAAGTGTCCTTTGGCAAGACACTGATCCTGCTATTCAGTTACTGCCTCGTTACATTGTAACAAAAATAAGTTCACTGCATGTTGTACTGTATATATGATGAAATAAAAAGATTTAGAATTAGTCCGTTAGTATTACATCCTTCTCACAAGATACAAAACAACATCTCAAGGTTTTTTTCTTTGTTATTTTAGGTATCGTGAAGAAAGATCCCAAACTGCCAGGCACAGTTATAATGGCTCCACCACCACAACGAACCTCAGAGTCTGTTTTTGACCAGGAGGACAAGGCCGTGGTGAGTGTGTGCAGGGACGGTGAGGGGCACCTGCTCACTTTCATCCTGCTAACGTTTGTTTCTATGTCACCAGCTGTTGGCCAGATTACTGAAGAGCACCCGTCCTGAAGACCTGGAGAGCGCCAACAGGCTCATTAAAAGCACCATGAAAGAGGTGAGGTGTTCTGCGATGGTGACAGGCATGCATTAAAAACTGCTTGTTGATTTTTCTGTGTGTGTGGCTTTCAGGAGCAGGAGAAGGCTGAGAAAGTATCAAAGCGTGAGTCCACTCTGAAGGAGGTGGAGAGCAGCACCAAGCAGCTCAGAGCGCTACTGCACCAGCACACAATTACTGGAACTTCGTTACAGCCCAGCAGTGACGTGAAGGTATGTTGGACGTTATCCAGATAAACAGTCAGCTTTACAGAGCTGAGCAAAGCGGCGACAAAGCTCCACACTGGCTTTGGAGTGCACTGTGTACATCCTGTCCCGTCATCTGTTTGCCAACTTCAGAACTGTTCACTGTAGAAATGTGAAATCAGGGAGCAGTGATTTATTGATTTTCAGGTCAGTAGGTGGAGGTAGAATCCTGCCTCACTCAGAAACACAATAAGCAATAAAATAAGCTGTTAATTTGTATCTTTATCGAACCTGAATGTCTACAAGTCAGTGCTTTTTTTTTTGTAACAAAACAAAACACATTAGGTCCATTAACGGCACGGTGGTGCAGTGGTTAGCACTTGTGCCTCACAACAAGAAGGTTCGGGGTTCGAATCTCGTCTGTGTGGAGTTTGCATGTTCTGCCTGTGCATGCGTGGGTTTTCTCCGGATACTCTGGCTTCCTCCCACAGTTCAAAAACATGCTTGTTAGGTGAATTGATCAAATGAAATTGACCGTGAGTGTGAATGGTTGTTTGTCTATATGTTAGCCCTGTGATAGGCTGGCAACCAGTCCAGGGTGTACCCCGTCTTGCTTTTATTTTTATAATTTCACTTTTTCGAAAACTTTAAAGAAGATTGTGCCTCTGCTCATTTTATCATTGAACACACGGAGCCATGATTTGACACCCCTCGAAAACAAATTGACATCTGACACTTTTATTTAGTTCTGATGCTTTTATTTTTACCACAGTCATAAAGCTAGTAAGCAAAATCCTGCTGGAAACTTGAGGCACAGGCACATTTAAAACGTTTGAACAATCACTGCCAGGGGATTTACTTGAACAAACCCCTGAGGAGTCAATCAAATGAAAGTCAAACAACAACCAATCTGTACAAAGAAGTTAACATGATCATTAACATAGATTAGCTTGAACTGTATTGCTGTCCCAGAAATAAAGAAGAATCTTAAATATTTCCTCTTCACTTTACTTGTTATAACCTGTCTTTTAATCCCTGAACTTTAAAATTATTTCTGGGTTTAGTATAAATGTGAGAGATTTTCTATGTGGTCTCAGGTGTGTAGACTCCCATATGAAAGCCAGATTGTATTTACTGCATTTACACACACACACAGAGCATTATGCTTAACATGAGACCTGCAGCAGGAGAAAAAATCATTCTAGAGAAGTTTCCCAAAGCAAAATGCCAAATATTTTATGGATTTTTGGGCCCAAAGTTTAGACTTTGCTGTTAGTCCTTCTGTTTATGCCACCATACTTTCTTTGGGGTTTGGACTATTTGAATTAAAACCATTCATTTGATACTATCACAGGAGAGAGAGTTATTTTAGTGTCCATCTTTAACATCTTTACAAAGTTAGATTAATTCTGAAATTTATGGCAAGAAAGTAATATTAAGCTTTATCAAACCTGCTCATGCTGTCAGAGAGGAACATGTTAATAACTCCTCCGTGTGTGAAAATGGGATAAGACTGCAGCCAATGACATTTGATCCGTCCCTCTCACAACTGTAGGCGCTGTATGAGCGCTGCGACCAGCTGAGGCCCAGCCTGTTCCGCCTGGCCAGCGACACGATGGACGATGATGCTGCTCTGGCACAGATCCTGGCGGCTAACGACGAGCTGACACTTGTAGTGAATGCCTACAAAGACCAGGTGGGGAGGGGAGAGTGTAACGAAGAAAGAAGAAGAAGTGAAGAAGTGCCAAGTAGCAATATAGGTAGGCCTCAGTTTGTTCACCTTTCTGTCTCGTAGTCCCTGCAGAAATAACTTTGACCTCATGTCTGACTCTGCTCTGTGTCTCATCCTGTTTCCTCTTGTTTGACCAGTTCCTACGAGTCCCAGAGAGATTAAGAGCTACCACCTCATCGATTTGTCAGCACTGGACTCTCCACAGACTCGCAGAAAAGCTGATTCACCACCTACATTCGAATCCCCTTCACCCCTCTTCTTCTCCACTCATCCGGAGAGCACTCTCCACTCAGAAACTGACCAGGATTTAAATGCATTAGGTGGGCCTGCATTCCTACCTATTTCTGGTTTATTGACTCTAGCACTGACGAATACGTTTCATAATGTAATGATGTGGCGTTGTGTAATTACAGAGTTGGATCATCTGGTCTCCAAACAGGAGGAGGAGAATCCAAAGAGTTATTATGAAGAACTGATGCAGGTGAACATAGAACATCTAAACATAGAAATTCAAAGCTGTGTATTATGTTTAACAAGATTGATGCTCATTTTTAGCTAAACGGCGACACTCAAATAACAAACACCAATGAGAACGGAGGGAGAGGCCTGTTGCTGAGAGGTCGTGGATGTGGGGGGATCAGTGCTACATCAAATGGAACAAACGCTTGGTAAGGATGATGGTAAAGAAGGAAAAGGACAGAGACTAGATACCTTCATACCTCTGTCCTGTCCTGTAGCTCCTCCTCCTTATTGGGGACGCAGGATTATTGTTCACACTATAAAAGATGTGTGATCACATGCTTCCCAGACCACCTCCACATGTGGATTGAGTGATTAGATCTCAGTGTGTTTTGGTGGTTGTTCGCACCTGTATTTACCCCTGTCCACCTGTCGTCCTATCACCCAGGATGTATCTTAAAACCAAGTCTGAACAGGGTCAAATTGTCTCAGATTGTGGACATTGTCATGCTGCATGTTTGTGTAGACTTTCAACAAAATCTATTAAGATTTTACCCAAAGACCCAGAACATTTCCGTTTCCTTCTTCTTCCTCTCGGCTCAGAAATGCAGATGTGGTGTATCACTCCCCCTACTGGTTCTCTGTCATCATTGTCTTTGGTAAAATATTCATCCATTATATCAGCGGCCCCCAATCTTTTTTGCACCACGGACCGGTTTAATCTAGGCATAAAAAGTTGTCCTCTTACCCTTTGCAAAGAAGCTCTCCAAAGATGTTTGTATTTTATTCTTTTTCGCTAGATTGCGGGCGTATTTTTTGACTAAGGTATCTGACGTTATACATGATAGGTGATACGTTTTATCACATGACCGAGACAAGCATATTGACGTGTCAAGAAGCAATGGCAAAAGTTAAGTTGAAGAGAATCCGGTCGTTCCTTTCAAAATAAAATGTCTTTCAGACTCTAATAATTAATGCGACGGAAGATATATTTTTATTTATTCTTTCTGTGCGGCCCCAACTGCCCCACGGACCGGTACCAGTCCCCGGCCCGGTGGTTGGGCACCTGCATTATATTATTTTCCAAACAAGAACCCATCCTCTGGTCTTGCACAGAATTTAATCCTATATAATCAATATCTTTCCAAAAAAATCCATTAAGATCTGTTCAGTAATTTTTCCTTGGCTAACAAACTAACTAACAAACCAACCAACCAGCGTAGGCAAAAACATAACTTCTCTGGTGGAGGTAATAATATAAAACTTTTCTTCATGGAGCAGTTAAAACTGTGTAAACACTGTTCATTAGGTGTATACATGCTGCTCAGGCATCACTAATGAGGCTCGTCTGTTAAATTAAATGTTCCAAAATCATAAGTTTAGACTGTGCAGTGTTTTCAGCACCATCAACAAAACTGCTGTACTGTCTTAGAAAAAATGATTAGACCACCCTTGTTTTGCTGTTTATTTTGTTGATTTTAATGCCTGGTACAACTAAAGGTACATTTGTTTGGACAAATATAATAACAACGAAAGCTCATAAGAGTTTAATTTAAGAGCTGATATCTGGCTATTTTCCATGGTTTTCTTGATAATAACCAAACTCACTGAAGTTCTGACAGTAATAGCTGTGGCGTTGTACTGCCAAAAACAAACAGTGCTTTTAGGCACTCCATGTTTGCTTTTCTGTCTGTTTTAGTCACATGATACACACAGGAGTTAGTACTTGATTGTATATCCATTGTTTTTGATGACAAGAGTGGTCGAATATCTAATAAATCTAATAATCTTGGTAAAAGGAAACCTGATAGGGATTTAACTCTAGGTGTAAATATTTCTACATTTCTGTTTCAAAACATAATATCACCATTGAAACATTTGTCAATGAATTAAGAAAAGTAATTGAGTTTAAAGGACCATGAAA
This sequence comes from Pseudochromis fuscus, assembly GCA_900323345.1. Lineage (NCBI taxonomy): Eukaryota > Metazoa > Chordata > Actinopteri > Pseudochromidae > Pseudochromis > Pseudochromis fuscus. The sequence continues at coordinate 11,646 of OOFC01016470.1, forward strand.
AATTATACGGAAATCATAAAGCAAACAGAACTACACAATATACAACCAAATTGACAATTTTTGCTCAAATTTAAAGCAAAGTATAACTGTAATAGTTTTTTTTTTGTTTTTTTTTAATCATCCTTACCATTGGTCAACCTTTCCTGTCTTTTGTCCTTTGTCAGGTCAAATCAGCAGTTCACAGCATCACAGAAACAACTACATGAAGTGTCTGGGTCTCCGGTGAAGCAGGAGGAGAGCCCGTGTCCCCCACAGTTACTGAAAAATATCTTTGTCCCCATGAACACCATCAAACCCAGTATGTCCACACTAGCTGGATTTCCTTCCTGTTTGTTCTGTATTTCACAGCACTGTGCTGCTACAAGAACTTCATTACTTAAAACCACTTCACCTTTCCCTTTATGGCTCATTGGATGTTTTTGTCCAACTGTCTCGTGTCTGGTAGGTCAGCTCGAGCCGATCACGCTTTACGATCATGTCGGCATCCATGTGTCGCTCCACTTTGCCAGAGACGGTCCCGCCGGTCATCCAGGTGTTGCTGTGGTCGTCATGTCTGCTGTGAACACATCTGCACTCAATGTGAAAGACTTTGTATTTCAAGCGGCTGTTCCCAAGGTAAAGTGTGGTCTTTACAAAACAGTAATGATGGAGTTTTATTTTTATCATTAATGCAGATTTAGATAAGAAATCTAAAAATATGTCCTCCCTGTGCCTGTGTGGGTTTTCTCTGGGTACTCTGGTTTCCTCCCACAGTCCACAGACATGCTGGTTAGGTGAACTGAGTGTAAGCGTTCATGGTTGGTTGTCTCTGTGTGTACCCCGCCTCTGGACATTGCCAGCTGGGAGAGGTTTAGACCTCAACTGGGGGCTTTCTGTGTGGAGTCTGGATGTTTGCATATGAGAGCTTTCTCCAGGTACTTCGGCCTCCTCCCACAGTCCAAACACATAATTGTTAGGTTAGTAGATTACTCTAAATCGGCCGTAGGTGTGAATGTGAGTGTGTTGTTGTTGTGTGTCTCAGTGTGTTAGCTTCATGATCTGTCCAGGGTGTCCTCATGCCCATCGCCAGCCAGGACAGACAGACTGCATAGGTGGTAATAACAGGACTCCAGCTAATCTCTAATTATTAACTTGTTTGTCTATTATTTTTTCAATTAAAAAAAGTCGTTGTTTGGTGTCTTAAATGTTGCTTATGTTTGTCCAAAAACCTCCAAAATCCCCAGATCCTCAGTTCACAGTAATGTATGACAAAGAAAAGCAGAAATCTGCTCTTTCGAAATCATTTAGTCAAGTAGGTGTTTCAGCTCTTAAAAATGATGTATACTATAGTTTCATTGGGAAATTATTTACTTTCCCACTTTCCCTATTCAATACCAGCATTAAAGTGTTTCCCCCCTAATAGATGTCACATCTGTCACATCTGTACTGTTAAAGCTGTCAGTACTTCATGTAGTTCCCAGTGCTGTTGAATAGAGGCTCAACAGATTATTTTATTTGTTCATCTCAAGTATGGCAAGTCCAAGACCTGATGAAACCAGGTCTTTGTTACCAGCTGCTTACATCCTCTTTGTAGCATCACAATCCCTCTGCCTCCTCTGTGTTGAACACGTCTCATTCTCAGTCCAATAACTGTCCTGCAGACCATGTTAGTCAAACTTCAGCCGGCCTCAGGGACCCACCTACCTCCTTACAACCCTCTCCTGCCTCCACCTGCCGTCTCCCAGGTCCTCCTGCTGGCAAATCCTCAGAAAGTGAGTTTATATGCATTTACATGTTTGTAGCTCTCGACCTTAATGTTCCCCACAGAACACAAAAACTGAATCATTTCAGGATTGTTACATCAGTATCATTACATTTTACTTTCTGTGTTCATAAGTTTTTTGTGCAGCAGTTTGGCACAGATCTGTTGATGTTCCAGGAAAACATTAAAGCCTCAACTCTCTGTTAAACATACTGACTGTATATAGAATGGACAAAGCTAATGTGAAGCTAACAGCTGTTGCTCTGAAGCAGCCAGCCTCTAGTGGCCGTCGGTGGTATTGCACTTTTTTGCTCTTCCACTTTGGCTTTACTTTTGAGACCTGGTTCCTTCTTCCTTTTCTATATACAGTCTATGGTGATACATCACAATATTACATAAAACACTGCTATTAGTTCAATAATGTATTGCTGTATTGATTTCAGCAGCTTCTGTAAAATGTGCTCCTTTATCCCGTCAGCGTAAAGTTCGTCTGCGCTACAGACTGATGCTGAAGCATGAAAACCAACCATTGGAGGAGACCGGAGAGATCGACAGCTTTCCTGACTGGAGCTCTTTGATCGGCCACTAAAAGGGTCGGATGCTTTGAGATTGAACCAGGGGAGAAAAACACACAAACTGAAAGGTTTCATGGTGAATGTACCTGCAGCAGATCTTTGCACGGTAACATGGAGCGAGGATTTTTTTGTAACACCAAAAAATGATTCAAACAACAATATATCAACAGAGTCTAAAGATGTATTTATTCATTTTTGTTACTGAGCCTGAAATATCTCACAGGTGTGGCCAAAAAAAAATATTCAGGTACCAGCAGTTCAGGTGTTTTCAGTCCGTTCCCTGATTGGATGTGATTCAGATGTTGAACAACCTGCTGACATGTTGTTGTGTGTCTTGCTGTTGATGATCCAGTTTGTTCTCTGTATCCGTGTACCAGCTGACATGTGACTTGTTACATGTCTGCAGATGGAAACCTTAATTTATTTTGTGCGTTTGTGATGTCCAAACTCCTCCTTCAAAGGGATGGATGTTTTTATTATCTATTTATTTTACAAATGAGATTAAATTGTGTGTTAAATTGATGACAACTGTAATGTCCCACTGATCTGTTATATACCGTTACTGCTGTATTTTGAAAATAACTCATTTGTACGGTGATGGGAACAGATTTAAGCGCTGCAACTTAAAACACAATCTAATGAAGAACAGATGTTCACTACTGACAGCACATCAGCACAGACAAAAACTAATTCAGTAAACAGGTAAAGCACAAGCAAATATTTAAACGTTGCTGATCTGACAACACACTCAGGGCAGAAAGAAACACTGGACAGAAAACACTGATGAATACAGTGACTACTTATGATTTAATTATTTTTTATTCATTATTACTCATTTCTGTGGCTTCTCTGCTTTTTGTCTGTTTTGAAGTCTTCAGCAGCAGACTCATCAGTTTGGTTGAAAGTGTTTTTTAATGTTCTTGTGTTTTGTTTATTTTTAGTACATGGTGTCATTGTGAAGATCTTTTCTCAGTTTGCTTGTTTTGGTAAGTTTGAGTTTTGTGGAGCTGTTTGTGGAGTGTGGTGTTGACTCCTACATGACCACACTGGTGTTTCCTGACCTGCAGGTTTAGACAGTGGAGCCTTCATGAGCCCATGAACTGACTGGACCTGTTTTTGATCTGTAACTATTGGGTTGTACAAGTTCAAAACACAACACCCTGCCTGTGGTGTCATGTGTCAGTATTAATTTTATCAATAAAAAAAAATGGTGTTCATTCTGTTGTTTGCTGATTTGTTTCCCAGAGACTTTTCAAATAATCATTTGCTGAAGGATCTTCCTTTTTAATTTTATTCTGTTATTCTAATATGACAAAAAAACAAAATCTGTGTTTGAATCCTTTGGAGACTGAAATCATAGTTTGGTTTTTAGACTGAGCACCTGGATGAGAAAGATGTTCGTCCACATCTGATATTTGCGTAACCCCTAAAGGTCATGGTGAAAAATCTTTTGAGGACTATTTTTATTTTTGCATGACCTCAAATAATAATAATGATGATGATGAATAATTAACTGTAAGTATATTTTTCTTCACATTTAAAATCAAATAAATAAATGTCAATAAGTATTTGTCCCTCATTTAGTTAATAAAATGTAAGAAAATATGGAGACTTATCTGTGACAGATTCCCTGTCCCTGCACTTCTTGTTTTGTCTGACCAGCCCGTGAAAAAACAGTTTAAAAGACGTGATTTCTGAATATTTAACAATATTTGACAAAAATTGAAAACACATTGGCAAAAACAGAAAAAGGTTTTAAATTTTCACTCAGTAACAATGATCATCAAAATTATTGCAGATTATTGTTTTTAGCTCTACTTTCAGGAAACCATCAAACTAAAATACAAAATATCATTACAGTGTTTCTGCAGCTCCTGGAGAAATACAAGCAATACATGTCAGTACTCTTTCACAGTTACATACTCTTACATATATTTATATGCTTGTTTTATATAGTAACATTCTTTCAACTCAGAAAGTGTGCTTTTTGGTTGTTTATATATTTTATCTTTTCTGTTTATTTCTTTTTTATTGTGCAAAAATGAGCAAAAAGCAACATGCAAAACTCCCAATGTGCATGTACTGTCCTGTACATGTGCAAATGCCAATCAATCATCATCCCGTTACTGACTCAGTACTTGGGTTTCGCTTCTTCTTCTAAGACTAGAATCTGCTTGAAAACAGTAGAAGACAGATTTTCCCATTTTTTTGGAAAATAAATAGATAATAAACAAGTCGAATTAAAATTTTGCAAGCAGGTTAAAGAGAAAATAGTTTTCCAGCTTCTCCAACTCTGCGAGGAAAGAGTTGTTCTGCAGCTCTGAGTGTGTGTGTGTGCGTGTGTGTGTGTGTTGAATGAACATGTCCAATATGACATTTATCATTCAGAAAGTCAGTAGCACTGTTACACAGTGTAACAGGTCTTCACTGTGCAGCAGTCCCTCTAAATAAAAACTCCAATGCATCAGCTTCATTGATCGTATTTATTATATGACATCAGCAGATTAAAATACATGTTTATTATGTACATATATGTAACAGGGGTGTTAGATAAAGTGCCAAATACAATTTTTACAAAACCAAACAAAACAAAACAAAAAAAGGGATTTGTGGAAGACCATCACACCCGTTGGCCTGGTCCCACAGTTTCATTGCTTCATGACGAGTAGCCACCTTTGCTCGGAGGCTGAATTACTCAGTGCTGGTCGTGGGACAGTTTGGCACGATTCAGGTGAACCTGTCGCAATGGGATGAATACTGGGTGTTGTTTTTATTGTCTTTTTTTTTTTTTTTTTTTTAAACATGAAC
>OOFC01016471.1:7660-23233 GCA_900323345.1 Pseudochromis fuscus
TTGTTCTTATTATTAACATTATTGTTATTATCATTATATTGTTGTTGTTCTTATTATTATTATTAGTAGTAGTAGTATTGTTTTTCTTATTATCATTCACTTTATTATTAGTAGTAGTATTGTTGTTCTTATTCACATTATTATTAGTAGTAGTATTGTTGTTCTTCTTGTTATAATTTTTATTAATGTGTAAAATAAATATCATTTCCTTTTTGACAGCTGGTGTTGTTGTATTGCTGCTGTTGTTGTATTGCTGCTGTTGCTCATTTTCATCAATTTCATAATAAAATAAATGTAGAAAAGAAAGAACTTAACAAAAATGTTCATAACTTTTCCAGACATTTCATAGATATAGATTCATCACCACTTTTATGCAACATTTCTACTGCCTGTATCATCAGCAGAACCTTCACTATTGGGGCCAGTTAGCACAAAGGTGTTGAACACAATCATCATCTTCAGCCTCCAACAGGAGACCTTGGAGGGTGGGGGTCAACCATCTCACAATAGTTGACTTCATATCAAGACCAAAACAACATTATAAAAATAAATGCTAATGTTCAAAATAATATGGAGGGCCTATGGGATAAAATCTGTGCCAGTAGGAAGTGAATTTGAATTCTTTATATCTGAATGTGAATCATTCATTTTGAATCTGAATTGATCGGTTTGAATAATTGCTTTTAAAATCTGAATATGAAAGGTCTAATTTGAAATTGAATCTTTTGGTTTGAATGTGTATCACAATACATTTTAAACTGTAGTTCATTCAATTCAAAAATTCAGCTTCCTAATTCACTTCCACATTTCAGTTTCACTTCTCGCAAATTCAATTTCAGTTTTGTAATTCAGTTTTTTGTGCCACACATCTGGGGCCTTGCCTCAGGCAGAACTAGTCGAACACAGATGGGAACACGCTGGTTTTCCCAGGTTATTTCCCAGGTTCCCTGATTTACCCAGGTAGGTTTTATCCCATACATAACACACTGAACAACGTAGTCTTCAGAGAATGAAAACATTTGATGGGGTTTTAAAATTTATCTTCAAATTTGAATTAATTTGACTTTGATTTCATCGATTAGAGGAAAACCTACCCGTGAGCAAATTAGGTTCACAGTCTGTTTCCATGGTAATTCAGAGTTGAAGTTATTACTCCATCTGGACCCGAAAACTCTGAGTTTCCCTCATGTCAGGGTTAAGAAGCTCAGAGTGTCCCACTGAACCTGCTTTCTGGAATAGACCCTTCAGCTGTACATTGAGCAGAGTCTGTGTTACAATCTGGACGGATGCTGCTGGAGGACAGAACAAAGGGCCAATGACTCTGAAGACCACTTGAAGAATGAGTTGCTGGGAGCAGCATGGACATAATATTACTTCAGATAGAAAGTTGAGTTATTTGTTGTTGTCCATGAGTCTCATCAGTATTTGCCTGTTGTCAGTTCTGGTACTCAGCGTGTCCTGAAGGAGTGGTGAGTGTGGGATCAGACTTCATACACCTGCATTAAATCAATCTTTTCTGTTGGGTCTGGTTGCAAAGCTGATTGGTCAGCAACAAAATCAAGACATTAGAATCTCATACTTACAATGTCTTATCCCCCCCAACGTCAATGGATGTGAATTCACACCATACTACAAATTAACATGCTATGAAGGTGAGCAGGAGATAAGGTGTTGCTGTGGAATACTTTTAAATTAGGTTGTTTTTTTTTACTTTATTTTGTTCAACAGACTATTTAATAAATACTTCATACACCCTGCAACAATAACATCATGAGTAACATTTAATCAACTGGCTCTCACTTTTTGTTGCAAACAAATTGGAAATGTCAAAAAGTAAAAAGAAAGAAAGAAAAGAAACCAAAACCCTTAGCCTTCTGATTGAAGAATGACACAGAAACTTGTATGTTTAAGATTTTAACTGTGTTGTGAAAACACATGCAGCCACAGTAACAAACACACTACATGGTCTAACACTCCAGACAAGGTGTCCAGACAAACTCAGTTTCTGTTCATTGCTGCAGAGAAAAGTTCCAGTTTATGAATGCTACTCAAGCTAATGTTATTATCTTTAGCTGAGCTAATGATGTTATTGTTATTACTTTGGTTGAAACTTGAAGGGTGTTTAAAAAATATGTTTTTCATGTGAGCGCTTATGTCCACACCACATTTCAACAAAGTGACACCCTTGGGCACATGCACATGGGCTCATGCATCTCCAATATCACCTGATCGGATCGTAGACCTAGACCTAAACCAAACTGCATGCACCTGCCTGTTGGCCTGACCTGATCTCCTCATATCTGTGTCTGCATGCAGTGGCTGCTCACACTGATGGCATCACTGACCTGCAGCTGTAGGAAACCTCACCCCAGTGCACTGATGGCAACAGGTGAACATATACAGAACACATAAGTTGCAAAGGAAATGCCACAGTCATTATCTTCAATGTTTTTTTTTTCAGTCACTTGGTTGAATAAGAGTTAAAAATGTGGTTTAGCTTGACTCTCAAAGAATGCTCAGTATATCCAACTGGGCCTTAATCTGTTCTGTGGCTTATTTAGGAAAACCAGAGACAGAGAGTCATGTAAATGGACACACTGAGAGAGAAAAGGAGAGTTGATGCTTGTGGTTCAAACGTGTGGTGTTTTAGTGGCTCTAAATGGTTTTATACTGTGTTATTATGGAGCCATTCTGAAGATGCTGGGAGGGCCAAAGCAAAGAAATATAGTTAGAGGTTACACCAAGAGGCTTTAGTTGTCACACTGTAGCTGAAGTTCACAGGAAAACAGCAACATTGACTTCAGATGCTCATTTTCAGTGGCTGGTGACAGAAACACTTAAAGTTCATTTACGCTGTGTCACTTTCTTCATTGTAATTAGACCAGCGGCTTTTTACAGCACAGTGAGAGCTATATGTAAGCGCTCTTACATAGCACGTGCATTTACTTTACTGCAACATGTCTGTCTGTCTGTCTGTCTGTGTCCGTCTATCTATCTATCTATTGAAGTAGTATTTTTGCAAACATGTTTGTACACATTTAGCCTCCTTCACACTGACTGTCAGCAGTTGATTTTGAGGAGCAATTTGTAGATGCTGACCTGATATTGTTTTGTTAAATAATGTGTGACATATGTTCCTTTTAACATGTAATACCTGAAGTTTAAGCTCTAAAAAGTAATTGGACACCTGTAAGTATTTCTGGGGCAGCTGTGTGTTGTTTCAGTGTAGGTTTGTACGCAAAAAAGCTGACATGTGGCTCTTAGCTGACTGGGAGATATCATAGATATTAAAATGGAGTTGCAAATGCAACAAAAGATTAAATAACTTTTTCAAAAAGAAACAAACTAACAAAACTCTGTTCTATTAAGTAGTTAATTAGATTGCCAAAAAACAGTGGTTTGGTTTATTCTATAAAAAAAGAAGGAGAAAAAAAAAAGCAGTTGTACACAGAAGGACCACATGTTATCTTGTGACTACACAGCAAGTCCTCAGGAGCATCAACAGGAGTGTTCATACTCAGAACCTCAGTGATTTGAACAGAGGATACACGGCCCTGGTAAACCCCAAAAAGCAGAAGGACCAGGCTGCAGGTCATGTTCATGATGTAGACTGAATGTATATAATGTATATAGACATAATGCACTAAAAAGGAAGCTGCTTCAGTTTGGACTCTGCAGGTTCACACTGGTATTTATCGACAATTTCACTGGATGAATGCAAATAGGAGTTTTCTCAAGCTCAAAGCTTCAAAACTTATAAGACATTTCCTTTCACATCATTCATCATTCACAGTAAATATAAACATTGAGGTAGCGCGACTCAGGAGCTTCTCAGGGTAAAGAACATGCGACACATTGACTGACTGAGTGAGTCCATCTTTACCCTGTTGCATTTCTATTGCTGGAGACCAGACTGAAGCCCTGAACCCCACAACAAAGAGCTAATGGTGTCTGCAGTGAAGGTCTGAGAGAATGTCAGCAGGAAAGAAAGAAACAATCTGCTGATGTGGTACTTGTAAAGATCTTAACTAACACCACCATTGTTTTGGACATTAATCTACTCAAATTACAGCCCAGACTTGGCACTTAATCCATTTTTTTTTTTATTTTTTATTTTTTTACAGCTGAATGCACTAAAAAACACACTTGTAATCTAATGTTTAATTTCAATCTAATCCAATTAAAAATCTAATTAAGTTAAAATAAAAACCACTTACAGGAACAGGATGCAGTTATGGTTTTTCCACAATATATTGTATTTCTTCAGTCATACCCTTCTGTCTCAAGTCACAAGTATTATTATTATTGTATTATTTATTTTATTCAGCATTGAAGAAAAACTACCTTCATCATTTTCAATGGTTCTGAGGTTCATATGATAAATGCAAATACAGGCAACTAAAGAAGAATACATAGCTGTATCAATTAAATGGTTTAAATAAAAAGACAAAATATATAAATCAATGAGTTAACAAGTAGAAGAAGAATTCAAATTAAAGCATACATGATTAAAGACTTAAAACTGTTTATTTCACAATTACATTTGGTTTTGTTTTTTAATCAGTTCAGGTCAGTTAGTACATTTTTTTAACTATAGCTCAAATGTCGGTTTATTGATCAGTTCAGTATTTGGAGCCAAAGTTAATTAATTTGAATAGATTAAAAAAAACAATCCCACTGAGCATGCACTCCATATAGAGGATATACTGTCAATATGGTCCAAGTACTAAGTGAGTGACACTAATGGCACCCGATCTGTATTTATATTATGTATGCAAGTAAGAGGCTAAGCTAAGATGCTGAATATGGTATACCTGCTAAAAAATAATATGTTGTGAGCATGTAGATGCCGAAGGGGTCAAACTACACCGCACCCATCATATCAGAGAAGCTTCATGGTGACTGGTCCTGATCTACACTTTGTTAATCTTCTCTAAACTGAGTTCTCTTGTGCTCCACAGTGGCCACGTGGAAAAAAAACACCAGAGAAGAAATACCAGATGAAACCAGTTTAAGTCACATCGGGCACCACCATGAAGATTTGTGTGTGTATGTGTTGTTATGTTAAAGTTATGATTCGTGTATCAGGGTGAAGTAGTGTGAGTGTGATTGGAGTATGATGGTGTTCACCATGTCTGAAGAGGATGTGATTAACTGCACCATCAGCCATGAAATCCACCAGTACCTCTTCTCCTGCGTGTACATCCTCGTACTGTTGGTAAGTGTCTGATGTTGAATAACTGAACAAAACTGCTGAGGTGTCTTAACCTTGTATAAACTTGCATAACCAAAGGAAAATACTTTTATCTCCACATTGAGGCCAATGTGGTACAGGAAACTGTCACATGTCAAGCTCTAGAAAGTCTAGTTCCCCTTTGAAAACACAGCATTACAGCAGTGAAGAAGATGCTCTGTGCAGAGTGCAGCATCAACATCAGATGTTTTAGTAATTTGGAACAACGCTGTATTTGTCGGTGGATGGTTTTGATGATTTTGAGTTGATGTGGTGTGACATGTGGCTGAGTAGTGGCCCAGTGACTATCCACTCCACAGAAAGTGAAATCAACACAGAGTTTGACCTATTAACCTTATGGTGTCTTCTCTCGGTGCCTCAGTAGCAGGTACTAGAAACACTCAATTACTCATATCTGTGAAAGTATTTGCATTGTGATTAATAACTTGTCAAAAGGGTAAAAAGTCCCAAAGAAATCATATGGATCCCAAAATGTTGGCCTAAACCTTAAACTTTACTGTGTTATTAGTGACTATGTTACTCACCAAAATATACATTCTTGATGGCAAGCACAACAGTTTTATTTTTCCTCACAAAAAATAGTAAAATCTTGCATCATGTCGCAAATTTAGCTTAAAGTCTCACTGCCTTCTTTGCACATTACATTCACCTGTTGATCCCTGAAGCAGTGTCTTTAGTGGCAAAAAAAGTCTGAGACCACTAGTGAAGACATTTATATGTGGCATTTGCTTGTTGGTAAACAAGGTGCGCCAGTAATACAGAGTACACTGGTTTTTCAGAATCCTCTAATATAGACAGTTTCTTTGTTGTGAAACAATGAAAACAATCACAAGGAATTATTTTGTTGATTTTAGGTTGGCATTCCTTCCAACCTGTACTCTCTGTACCATGCTGCTCTACAACTGAAGCAGAAGAATGAGCTGGGGGTGTATTTAATGAACCTCACTGTGTCTGATCTGTTGTACCTGGCATCATTACCACTGTGGCTCCAGTACATCTTTCAGGTAACTCAGTAAATCTTCTCTTTAGTCTAAATGTAGATTTATTTAATCGGTGTTTATCCATGTATTTCCTGTTGTCTTGTTAGTCAGTGTAATTTCAAGCTTGTGCGTTGTCATTTCAGGATGATGATTGGCGTCACAGGGAATGGTTGTGTCAGTTGTGTGGTTTCCTGCTCTATGAGAACATCTACATCAGCATTGGCTTTCTGTGCTGTATCAGTCTGGATCGTTATCTGGCTGTGGTCCATCCATTAAGGTAAAGTTGTTGGTAAATACATAACTTTTCATTAGTGGTGTTGACTCTATGCTATTTTTACATGCATGCATTGTTGCCATTTAGAGCCTTAAAGTTCAATCTACAGTTATCTTCTGTCCAACATATCTGGACAAGCAGGATCCTCTTTGAAGTAATGCCTAAAGACAAGGACGATGTATTTAAGTGACACACAAAATATAATTTTATATAACAAGAGTTTAAATAAATAAAAACTTTTCTTAACATGGAAGAAGTAAGTACATTTACTTGTCTCAGTTTACTTTAAAAAGATCTTCAAATTATTTAAACAAATCTTGTCACTGTTCAAATGACTGCTTGTCAAGGACTGGTTGCCCCAGCAAACCAAAAGCCTCCAGGAGCCTCTGGCCTCTGCAGGTCACTCATTCGGTGTCAAACTATCTACTATGAGAAAGAGATCGTACAAATTTGACCTGCATGGGAGGCGTACCAGGAAAAAGCCTTTGCAGGGAAAGACACACATTCTCTGGACAGAGGTATTTTATATTAAAGAACGGTCTAATATTTCAGCAACCTGATCTCAGAGATGGGTTGAAATTTATGAAGATCCTTGCAAGAAATACTAGCCTCTAATACCAGGGGTGTAGTTCCCTTTTTCACCCAGTAATATTACAGCTATTGCTATTTTTTGTGATTAGATGATTGAACAAGCTAATTTTCTAGTGTTCAAGTATATCACCTTCATCTGTACACTTTCAAAGATGATTAAATTGTCCAAATATGTAAAATAAATAAATGAATAATTCATCCATCCGTTTCCAGGTAATGCAGCTTTTTTCTCACCTGACTACTGTTTCACCTTTCCAGGTTCACCTCTCTTCGCTCGATGAGTGCAGCGTGGCTCGTTAGCGCCATCATCTGGTTGAAGGAGATAGCAGTGGGTGTGGTTTTCTTCCGCCATAAAGAACTGAGCAGAGATCGCAAGAACCAATCGGTGTGCTTTGAGCACTACCCGATGCAGCCGTGGGAATATCCGATCAACTACTACCGCTTCACTATTGGCTTCATGTTCCCACTGGCCATCCTGTCGGTAAAATAACTTTAGTTTTCAATTTGTTTCTCAAATAGAAAAAAAATGTTAATGGATTGTTTGCTTTTTTGTAACTAAATAAATGTAGTGGAGTAAAAATACAATATTTTCCTTTTAAAACTGTGTAAAGTAGTACTTATATATAAAAATAATAACTGTACAAACAGTACTTACATAGTTACAATTCTCAACGGCTTTTAAAGGAATGGATTCAACCATTGTTCCATGAATCTGATCTCCTTTATTGTTTCTATTGTCTATAAGAAAAGTATTAAAAGATGCTCACATACTTCAGCCCAGAGGTAATTCCAGAGCAAATAATCAAATGATAAATAGAAGAGGAAACTGTAAAGCCGCAGGCAAGGACAGAAAAAGGTCAATACTCAATAGAAGGAGGGAATAGAGTTAAAAGTAAAATAAATAAATAAATAAAATTAGCAAGCATAAAGACTGTCAGTTATTCTGAATAGACTATGTGTTTTCTCTTGGTTTAGATCAGCTACCTGTGTGTCCTCCGTGCAGTGGGCCGCAGTGCAGGAACGCAGCCCGACCAGAAGACGAGGATCAGGCAGTTAGTCAGCAGCACCATCCTCATCTTCCTCGTCTGCTTCTCCCCCTACCACATCTTCCTATTGGTGCGAACGCTGCTAGAGCGCGATTGCAACTTTATTGGAGGTACTGTGTCATTCATAGAGTAATCCACCTGATAGAGATGACAGCACCATATCAACATGACCCCTGTTTTTTTTTTTCCAGCAATATTTAACTACTATCACCTCTCACTGCTGCTGACCACCCTGAACTGTGTGGCAGACCCTGCCCTGTACTGCTTTGTCAGTGAAAGCGCCCGCCGCGGCCTGTACAGAGCTGTTTTTCGGCCTCTTGGTAAGATACTCTGTTGCTGCCTTCGCCGCGGCAACGCCAGTCCTGCCAACCCGGCCACCGATTCCCACGAGGTCGCCACCGACGAGAACAACGGCCACCCGACCGTCACGCTGCTCACGCACACAAGCACGCTCAATAATGTAAAAACAGAAACCATCTGCAAAGACACAGTTTTAATTACACAAACTGATGAAAAAACTATCACTCATTTAATTACACAGAATAACAGACGCTCTGACAGAAGTGTGGATGGGAAGTTCACCTGTGTGATAAACATGAAGGAGCAGAGTAAAAAGACAGAGAGGACTGAGGAAACTGAAAAGAGCACCACTTGAAATGATCAGGAGTCTTGCTGGGTCGCAGATGAAGTGAACAAAGACTGATTTCCAGGCTATGCTAAAGGAGGCTAAGAGTCCGTATAAAAGCTAACCTGTCTGTAATGCTCCGTGGGGCAGTAACGTGAGCCTGCTGCCCACCAAGCTGTGTTTACATTATTAATATTCATTGGTATTGAAGTGAAAACATTTTTCTTTTCTCTCTCCTCCGTGAGTCTTTGTTACGAGAACAGCTAACAGTGTAGACGGGGTAAATGTGACTCTGACATCTGTTCTGTCAGATTGGAAGTTTCTGAAAAGGTAATTTTACATAAGAAGGTCATTGGTATTGACCTGTGATAAATAATATAGAAATGCATTTGGGCACCTAATTGTTGGAGGAGAACTTGCCAGTATTCTTTTAAAACAATGTTATTTCGGTACCACTTCAAAAAAATATAATTGATGAATAATAAGTACAACTGATGGCCTCAGTAATGGTTAATAAATCCTAATCTTATGCTTTGTGGATCAGTTATAAGCCATATTATAACAAGGTTTGGAGTAGTAGAGGAGTGTAGGCACATATCATGTTGTGGTTGGGGAGTCATCCCTGACTGCATTGTTACATGATTTAATTAAGTTCATTTGTATCTAATACCGTGCTAAATTATAAAACACAGTGAGGTCAAAATCCTACCAATCAGCAGCCTCTGAGGCTTAAAATGAGACAGGAGTGCAAAAAACATTTGAGTGGAAGCACAGATTGTTTATAAAATGACTGATGCTAACAAGACATCTCCCATTGGTTTAGGGACTTTTGAAGCTGGGAGTTTGACATGTTGGTTTTTTAGAGCTAGAAGTGACCATATTTCTACAAAAAGGAGGAGTAATGATTTGAGTTTGATCGTTGAACCCAAGGTAGTGTCCTCAGGTCAAACCTAAATCCAATGTGCATGGGACTTGAATAGAACAGACCTGTCAATCAAACTAACCACACCCCTGCATATTCTTCTTTTTGAAGCCTAATATCTATTTAATGAGGAGTTTCAGTCCACATCCCATGAGTAATGCAAAGCAAAGCTGAAGCTATAAATGTTTGCAATACATTTGGTTGTCCTAATTGATTATTAATAATGATCACAGTAAATTATTTATTAACCATTATTGAAACCATTTGTTATGAATTACTCAATAGAAAGTTGTACAAGTGTTATTGTTCTATTAAAAGATGCTGTTAATTTATGCTGATGTAAGTGATGTATTTATGCTGTTAGCTAAAGCCACAAGAATTTATTATCAGAACAAACCTCATAAAAACTTGACTGTAGTTTGGAGCTGATAGTACACCATATCTGCATTATGAGCACATCCTGAGCACAGCAGCTAATTGTTTTGATCATTGTATAAACGCAATGTACTACATGAGCTGTTGCACAATTACTGACAATGTAAATTTTCAATTTTCAATTTCTGCTCATAAATGCCACTAGATATTACACAGTGCTCATTTAAAACATATATTAAACAAATAAGGGACCAGGCTGTAGCAGCTAAACTGCTTAGTGTATTTCAATGTGCAACATTGAAAATCACAGCCTAATAATTTGAGTTTTCATTTGCAAGAGGAAGATCATCAGTCATTTCTGTTAAGCAGCCTTTCTATAAACAGCCATTTCTTAATCATTTGACACACTTGTCCTCTCTTTGCCTGTTATCAACTTAAAGTTTTGAATACCTTGTTAAGGTTTTATGAAGTGTTACTCTTTTTTCTTCAATATTTAAAAGACATACTATATTTGTAATTTGAAGAAATGGTACAAATGACTGTGGTGAATGTACATGATGACATCAGTGAATGCAGATGGATGTTCATTATGAGATAGTGTTTTAAAGGGGCATGCTGTGGCATGCATCTGTAAAGGAAATTATCTCCAGTGTCTACATGTTGCAGTTTGCATGCATGGGAATGGCTCAACCTTACTGTTATCATCAGAGTCTGTATGCCAATGTATTATTGAATTATGACGTTCTCAAAATGTCAAAATGCTGTTATAGACCTGTGACATATTGTAGAGAAACACACCATTATTGTGAGTTTCTGTGGAGGTACATATTACTAAAAATATTTTAAAAAGATGATTTTTTTAATCAAAATTCTGTATGTCATGGAAATACAATATGGTTAAAATTTAAAAAATATGAATTAAGTGCAACTTTATGGTGAAAGAGACTTATTATTATCACCTGTTCTGAAGCTGAACCTGTTCGATAATATATCTTCACAGTGATGAATGTGATATAGAATATTTTTATGAAACTTTGTAACACTATGATAAAAAGAGCAGCTTCTAATGGTGAGTATGTGCTTGCTTCATGCTATATGGCGGGCATGCAGTGTGTGTGTGTGTGTGTGTGTGTCTGTCTGCCTGTCTGGATGCATACGTGACTCTTTGGTCTCTACATATGTGTGTGGTTTCTGTGACCTTGCAGCAGTGTGACGCAGCAGATCAAATCAGAGCTTCCTGATTATACTGAAATGGTAGCTGTCTGTAAGTGTGTCTGTTACCTTCAGCTGACGCCCTTTGGTTTGGCCACACGTAACTGATGACTGTTGGTCACTTTGATGCAGATTTAAAAAAACAATTGTACTGATCAGAGCCCCTGAATTTTCCTCTAGCACAGTTTCCAAGTAAATATATTGTCAAACTCCTCGGTGCAAACCAGGATTCAGGATTATGACTGATTGTAGACTCTAGTACTACTACTGTTACACTGGACATACATAATAACATGCTTGATACTGGACTGCATTATAGAACCTTCCTCTCTTGACCTTCATCCCACCAAGGCCGTTTGGACCCTATTGTAGAAAACATGTGAATCACACCCAGCTTAATTTAGATATTTTTATGACTTTAATGCACTTGCATATCCATGGCCCAGCACACTCTTTTATATGTTTTCACCAGTGGAGATCATACTACTGGTTCTGGAGAGGGTATGCCGGCACAGCCTGTGCATGACCTCGGGGCCCCTCAATGGCCGGCAAAGTCGTGCTAGCAGAGAGGCCCTGGCAGCTCCCTGTCTGCAGGGATCTGTAGGCCTACCTGTTGAAAGGTCCATAGCTAAGGGTCTAGCCCCCAATATGGTGGGAATGATCTAAAGTACAAGAGCACCATCTACTAGAGGGCTGTATGCCTATAAGTAGCAAGTGTTTGAGAAGTTGTGTCACACATGTAAAGTTCTTCTATGTCAGTGCTCTTCTAAGACGTTTTGATGTTCTTGCAAGAGCTGCCCGATAAGGGTGTCTCCTTTTCTACAATTAAGGCCTGCCATGTTGGTTTTGATAGAGTGACAATGGGTGCTTGTCCTCTTACTATGCATTTTCTCAAAGGGAGTCCGCCGGCTGAATCCTGTGGTTAAATTCTATGTTCCCACTTGGGAACTGACTGTGGTATTTGAGGCTCTTTGTGGTTCCCCCTTTGAACCCACTGAGTCTGTGGATATGAAATTTCTTGCATACAAGACTGCACTACTTCTCACTTTGCAAAGCGAGTGGATAACCTTCATGCTTTGTGATTGCACCTATGTTTCACCTGGTTCTCTTTAGATGGTTCCAGGGTTACATTGCACATGCGGTGTATTTACCTAAGGCCATCCCTGCAGGATATGGCTCTATTGCTTTTGAGCATTTGCCAACATCCTTTTTCATTCGTGGAGCAGAGGAGGCTGCATTTCCTGTGCCCTGTGCATGTTCTGTGCACTGCACTCAGAGTGTGTGTTTATGTGACCAGTATTCTTTTTTGCTAATCCTACCAGGGGAAAAGCTTTGTCTTGGCAGCAGCGTTTCCCTTGGATTATGGAGGCTATCTCCTTAGCTTACAGCAGGAAAGGTCTCCTTTTACCTCAGGATATGAGAGCACATTCAACTAGAGGCATTGCAACATCATAGCCTATATTTAAAGGGGTGTCTGTGAGTGATATATGTGCTGCATCAGTTGGTTATCACCACACACTTTTGTTGGGTTCTACAGCTTTCATACGACAGCCCCTTCGGTGGCTCACTCCGCTCTTTCTGCTGGGTTTTCAGCTCTGTAGAGTGCTGCAGAGTCAGCTCCAGTTTGGTGGGGCATGAATATATGTCCCATACGATATGTGAGTGAATCAACTGAAAGGGAATGAAATGTCATGCCTTTAACTTCTGTTCCCCAAAGGAGAGGAACAAGGTACAACACCTGGTTGCCCCACTACACAGAACTGAAGGATGACAGTGATGACAAGTGTATATAAGTGCAGATGGGGCCTCACATGTTAACATTTGTCATCGTTGGTCATCTGTCTTAAACACGTCAATAAAGGTGCCTTCAGTCAGGTCATGCAGGGGCATGATATCTCATATTATATGTGCTGGAACAGAAGTTATAGACATAACATTTTGTTTTGTCAGCAACACATGGCTAGGGTCAACCATAACCCTCTCAAAGAATAAGTTACACTTGTTGACATTCAATTGGTTGTGTGAAAACAATAAACAAACAGTCATATGCATTAGATAAATTGTCAAACACTAGCTGCTGTAAAACACTGGTAGGGGAGATTGGACAGATAGGATCTTTGTGTAATATGCTTTTCTTATGTTAAGTTAGGTTAGGGACATGGACGTAGAAAGTATTCATCTGTAATGGCTTTTTTCTCTGACCTGACCTCTGTCCTGACCTGAATTGCTTTTAACAGTTTAGGCAGGATCTGCAAGTTAGGAAGTTTCTGGTCTCTGGTTATTTTACCAGCTGCAGCATCTGTCTCTTTTCAGAACTTAGGGCAGTGACAGGACTTTATGGCTGGATGGATATGATTTATTAATGTTTATTGGTTTTTAGGAGATTAATAAATACAGCTGTCAGGTAAATGAGGAGCAGAAAATGAAAATGACTGTGTAAAAACAAAAGTGTTCTCTGTGTGTCATTGTGTTTGTTTTTGTAACAGAAAACTTCCTCTGAAGGGACTAATGATATTGTGTGTGTGTGTGTGTGTGTGTGTGTGTGTGTGTGTGAGAAAGAGAGAGAGAGTGAGAGAACAGGAGCACTTACAGATTATGCAAGTGTGTATTGTGAGATCTGTGTGGATGAGTGTGAGAGTGTGTATTAATCTTGGCAGTATCAGCTGGCCCTGGCTGTTGCTGTCATACAACAGGAAGTTATATTAAACTTGGGTCACATGAGGGTCAAAGGTCACAGTTGAAGATGTGATGAAGGGAGATGAGAAGGACAACTTGACAATGCAGAAGCAGAAAAGGAGAAGTGTGCTGAAATCCTTCTGTGGCTTTCTATCATTAAATGTTGATTAGATTTATCTATTTGTCCTAAAAGCCTTCTCCATTCAGGGAAGCTGAGAGTTTTTCTGTTTCTAGTGTGTGTTTGTAATAAATCAAACTCATGAAATTTGAACTATACCTAATTATCATAATGCAAAGAGCTAAAGAAAAATGATGAACAGGAGCTGGCAGTGATGTAACAATTTCTCCATCTGGCACACTCAACTTCTCATCGTGGGTCAGGGTCACGGGGGCAGCAGCCTCAGTGTAGAGGTCCAGATATTAATCTCCTGCTTCATTCTACCCTTACTTATAAACAACATCCTGAGATACTTAAACTGCTCCACCTGAGGTAGGGCCTCCTCTCTAAGTGGGCAATCTACCCTTTTCCAGCTGAGAACTATGGCCTCAGACTTGGAGATGCTGATCTTCATACCAGCCACTTCACACTCGCCTATGAACTGCTCCAGAGCCGGAGGTCCCTGTTTGACAGCGCTAAGAGGACCACACCATGCTCAAAAAGCACAGATGAGATCCTCCCACCAGCAAACTCGAACCCCTTCACCACCCAGCTGCGCCTAGAAATTCTGTCCATAAAAGTAATCACCAGAACCGGTGACAAAGTGCAGCCCTGGCAGAGTCCAACCCTCTCCAGGAACAGGTCAGACTTACTGCCGGCAACGCAGACCAGACTCGCACTCCTTCGGTACAGGGACTGAATGGTCCCTAACAAGGGGCCACCCACCCCATACTCCTGGAGTAGCCCCCACAGGGTGCCCCTGTGGACACAGTCATAGGCCTTGTCCACATGTAGACTGGATTGACAAACTCCCATGCCCCCTGCAGCACCCTAGTGAGGGTAAAGAGCTGGTCCACAGTTCCACGACCAGCACGAAAACCACATTGCTCCTCCACAATCTGAGGTTCAACTATTGACCGAACCCTCTTTTCCAGTACCTGGCGTAGACTTTCCCGGGGAGGCTGAAGAGTGTGATCCCCCTGTAGTTGGAACACACCCTCTGGTTCCCCTTCTTAAAGATGGGGTCCACCACCCCGGTTTGCCACTCCAAAGGCACTGCCCCTATGACCATGCAATCTTGCAGAAGCATCTCAACCAAGACAGCCCTGCAACATCCAGAGCCTTGAGATTCACGGCAGTGGCTCAGTGGTAGAGCAGCCGTCTACCAAGGGTCAATGGTTCGATTCCTGCTCCTCCCAGTTGCTGTCGGTGTGTCCTTGGGCAAGACACTTTACCCACCTTTGCCTCGTATGAATGTTGAATGAATGGTTTGGTGGTGGTTGGAGGGGCCGTAGGTGCAGACTGGCAGGCACGCCTCTGTCAGTCTGCCCCAGGGCAGCTGTGGCTATCATAGCTTACTACCACTGGTATGACTGGGTATGAATGAATAATAGTCTCTGTAAAGCGCTTTGAGTGTCTAGGAAAGCGCTGTATAAATCCAACCATTATTATTATTATTAT
>OOFC01016473.1:0-11433 GCA_900323345.1 Pseudochromis fuscus
CATTTGGCTCCTGTCAGACTTACTTTGCTGCAATGCTCTTTTACCACAACTCCCAGTCAGGACTCACAATGGCAGGGTTGACACTGTTGATCTCCCCTCAAAGCTAAGCTCAGAGTGGTCTGAAAAAGCATGACTACATTTGAATGCATAATTTAGGAAAACTCGTAAAACTGAAAGTGAGGAGAGTGTGGACTGTGTATTTCAAATGACAAGCTATCCCCTTATATCCCTTCTCCTCACTTCTACAGAATGTGGATGAAAATAAATGATTTTAATTCAGTAGAATTACATAGGCTAATCCATAAAATACCAATGGCTTGAAGCAGAGCTTTTCAAACTGTTAGAGACGTGAGGAAAAACTACTGTGTGAATGAAAAGGAGAAACATGTACAGACAGGGAAGCAGCAGTGGACACAATACTACACAGTTCTACAGGCAACAAGAAGTTAGTTATTGGAGCTTGGTCCGCTGATGTGATTCACTGTCCACCCACTGACGCTGAAGGCCATGGTAGGCCTAAATATCTCATCTTCACGCAACTCAAGTGCAGGTATTTTAAAACTCATGTTGTCCAACTCACACATTTTGCCTCAAATATCATAATCTCTCAGTCGTAACACAACTCTGAACAGACAGCACACACATATTTTTAGATTCTGTGAGACACTTACTGAAAATATATCACTGTCTTTAATGTCCATCCTAAATAAATGTCCATAAATTCTCTTCAAAATCAAAGGGAAGCTGACGCTCAACATGACTCAGAACATGTTTTCTTCAATGTCACAGTAATCCAGTGATTGTCGTTTTTATATCCATCAGTAGGTTGCTGCTGTTGACTCATTTGCCAGATCTTAACAAATGTGATCTAAAAAAGCCACAGTGTGGGCCTCTGCACATAGATTTATGAACAGAAAAAACATTTCGCTATACACTGATGAGCCACAACAACCACCGAGAGGACTGGACTTATTATTAGGCCAGTGTTGCTAAAGTCGTATTTACACTAGCACCTCCTCTCTTTGCCTCGCCTTGCCGCGGATCGGCCCGCCTTGGTTGCATTTACATTGCTGAGGATAGTCCCTCCTCCGTGTAAATGGCCGTTATTCGTGACGTCATCTTCTATGCGACACACAAGTGTGGAAAGAAGCAATAGATCAGGGTTTCTCAATCCTGGTCCTCGGGGACCACTATCCTGCATGTTTTAGATGTGTCCCTCTTCCAACACACCTGATTCAAATGACCAGGATCGTTAGCAGGCGTCTGCAGAGCTTGATGATGAGCTGATCATTTGAATCAGGAGTTATGGAAGAGGGACACATCTAAAACATGCAGGATAGTGGTCCCCGAGGACCAGGATTGAGAAACCCTGCAATAGAGGAACAACTGCTGTTTTTGACTCTCGGTCTATGGATGTTTTTCACAGCAAGAAGACAGATGCCATTTCTGTTCTTGTTGTTTGAAACACGTCTGCACGGTTTGCTGACAATTTAATAATGGTCTGTTTGCGGGGACAGATTACATGCAGAGCAGTGATGACACAACGACGCAGTGATGATTCCGACCAATAAGATTTTAGTACCTGCTCCTACCTGACCAGTTACTATTTTTTGGAACCGCAGGAGAGGAGGTACGAAAAGTTGTACCAAGTACCAAGTTCCAGGTCCTTTTTTGCCAGTGTAAATGCGCCAAAACCGAGGCGAGGTGGGGCAATGTGGTACTAGTGTAAATGTGCCATAAATGATTGACGTAAATCACTTTATCTGTGAGTGATCATAATGGTTTGGCCCCTGTATGTGTATCTACATGTGGTTACACTTCCTCTGTGATATCATTGATTATAAATACAATCGATTTGAATTTTGCACAATTTCAAAAACACAGGTTCAACGTACTTCGACACTGTGCACACACAGTAACAGTAATGCCATTATGTTATTGAATTTCCTAAAAATTGCCTTGATTTATTTTTCTAAATGAATAACTAGGAATATTCCTGTTTGGATTAATCCTGCTGTATACAGTAACAGTATATATAGACTATATTTACAAAGGGATAAAGGTCCCCTTAAGTAGACACTCAATCTCACACATGCTGATGCTTTGAGGTGAACCGAGACTTTATCAGGCCGCTGATCAGCAGGAGTCTTGTTTGGCTTGTTATGTTTCCCTACCAATAGCCTCATTATAAGGGTAAGAGAGGCACGGCGGAGACTTGTGCTTGACTCTGATCTACACATCTTCTGTTCCCCTATTAAGGGAGCAATGGATTTCCTATACTGTCACAGTAAGATAGAAAAGGATGATAGTCAAGTTAGGGTAGCCTTTAAAGAGACAAGCATTTCAACACTGCATGTGAAAGAGAGTCGTGAACACATACAGCTGGATGTTGATGAGAAGAGAGATAATCTAAATGAATTCATATGCAGCAGGGAAATGAGAAAAGACTGTGGAGTGACAGGGACATGTAATGTTGATGCTGTTACTGTTGAGCCTACAGAGGATGAAGGGGAAAGGAGGACGAAAAGGGAGAGAGAAAGGAAACAAATGGGTTTCTAAATTAGCAAGACTTCAAATCTATCATAAAACACACAAAATATAACAGGTATTATTATTATCATTATTATTGTTTGCTTGTGAAGAGAACAGCTTTATCACTTTTTAGACAAAAAAAAACCAGGTACAAATGGAAAGATGAACCACACCGAAAAAATGAGGCTTACGAACAACCAACAATGGTTGGACTTGTTCAGAAGAGCAGAGATTTTTAGAAAACAGAAAATAATTGGATACATTAACAAACAAAATAGTTTTAGTCTGTTCACTAGATTGGATTTTTTTTCCTACTGATTCTATTCTTGCAAACAATTTTTCAAGACACTTGGCAGGATTGTTTTAAGCAACTTGGTGAACATGTGGTCGCACTCCCGTGGCTTTAGTGTGACTCTGTTGTTTCTGTCATTTTCAGACTGACTCCATAATGTTGAGATCAGGGCTCTGCTGGGAGTCATAGCATCTCCTTGATCTTTTTGATTCTCACTATACATCTTGGGTCATTGTTATGCTGCAGAATGAATTTGGACCTGATCTGCCCCAATCAGTCCAACCTAACCCTAACCCTATTTTCGCAGTTCAGCTCTTGTCTTAGCAAACTTAGCATAGATTGTGTTTATTTAAGGACCACATGTGCAATCACTGCATGAAATCCATTCAAAATTTAAAAAGACTGCATTCATCATTTTCTAATAAAATTAGATTTGTACATAGCACTGGGTTTTCTAGGTGTGCCCCTTTTAGCTGATACCAATCCCCTCATCTGACTGATGATCTGCTCAAGAAGTGACTGAGTGTGTGTCTATAATCATTAGCCAAAGATGGCGACTAAACAGAAGGAGATTATAACCACTGATGACATTTCTTTTATGTGAGACATATTTACCGACACACACAGAATGAAATCAGATTATCTCCCCTCAAATAAACACTCCACTGTTCCTCTGACTCTCCCTGACTATTTAATCCGTCCTCACTGCCATTTTGCAGACATTGTGAATATAGATAGAGAAGATTTTGATCCGTGTAATTCACTGCTACTTTTCCACAACCTTGCAGCAATAAAGGACAAAATGCACACAATAAAATACCTGTTTATCAATCTTCTGACCTCTGACCTGAAGTTTACTAACAAATCTACCTACAACAGTGTTACAATTTAAAATGTACAAAGCGTAACCTAATCCCAAGCCAACATTTTTTGCCATGGAGAAATACTTTTTATTTTTTGGGTAGTGACAAATTAATGTGATTACATAATTTTGTGTGTTTACTAAAACACATTAAAAATCCAGTGTATTTGTAAAGCTGTGGTATTCAAAATCACTGTGTGACATAAATGTTAAATAAAAAACTGCCTTACACAAATTACAGTATGACTTTTTTGTAAACAAGAGAACAACAACCCGTAAACAAGGGAATACAAGCAAACAACTAAAACCGTCAATATTTTTTTTTTCCAAAGAAAAAAAATTAAATCCCTCTAGTGGTGTTAGTATTGCAAAGCTAAGATAGAGGCACAGCGGGGGAAAAGCAGCAGCAGCCACAACTCACCTCGAACTTTGCCTTTTGAAGCCATCACTGAAGTCCCCAAGAAGACAAGAGGGGGTTGGATGGACAGCAAGAGAGGCAGATGTCAGAAAGCAGAGAGAAGAAGACAGAAAGACAAAGACAGAAGACAGAGCAACTGATTAGATAACTGTAGGGAGAACAGTGTGTCTGTACCTGTCACATGCATGCAGCATACAGCACTGTCTTTATCGCGAATGTCAATCTCGTGTGCTGAACCCTCCTCGATCATTCAACCCTGACAGAGAATGTCCTGATTTAGTTAATCAGCTGATTGAGACCTTGCAGTGTGGTTCCTTTTAATTAGTTGTGTCACATCATCTGGATCATGCAAGGCAGCTTGTAGCTTTCTAATGAGCTTGTAAGACCCATAAGGATTTGGGCATACTGTACATATCATGTTGTTGATTAGTGCTGCTGTGCTTCATTGGATTACTAACGGAAATTACAGATTTTATAAAAATTTTACAGTCGAGTATCTGTTGTTTTTTTTTTTATTTGATGCCTACACGGCTTTTGTTTCAGCAAAAATTGTGTGTTTGTGTGTGTGTGCGCACACTCAGGACAGACTACAGCCATGCACGCACACATCAGTGCACCACCCTATTACGCTGTGACTGACAGCACTGTAATCAGCGAAGAGAAGCACAGACAGGACTGTTGTCTAGCAGAGAATATGCCATGATATGGGAGTATTCAATAAGCAGCGTGGTGAAAACCATACAGGGCAGTATAGCCGTGTGAAAAAACAAGTGCAACACAGAGGATCTAACTAACACACAAGCATAACCTCTGAGACACCCAGCCGGCAAAAACACAGAGGAAAGCCAAATAAACAACATAGATTGTCTATTAGTGTGCGTGTGTGTATCTGTGTATTTGCGCGTGTATCCCAAGGGAATGACTCTTATGCTTCACACACACTGCTTTGCCAAATTGATGGATCTATTGGAATGCCTCCAGTGAGCCTGAAAACGTGTAGAGCTCTAAGAGACAGCGCCTGAGAAAGAATGAGAGGGAGAACAAAGAGAATCTCACTGCAGGTGCCGAGTCTGCAGGTTATAAAAATTATTGTGGTTTCATTTCGATTAGAGATTTATAAACCGGTCTCCCTGTAAACAACGAATAGAACTTTAATAGAGAATTTTAAATTCTTTGTCAGCGCGATAGTAATCCTGGAAATACAAACCAGCTGCTGGACCGTCTGACCACTCCTTTGACTCTGGCGCTGATATTGCTTTGTTTACATTTGAGTGCCATTAAATCCTGATAGGCAATTTTCACTGGCTGACGGAGATGATTATGCTTTGTTAGTGCTACTTCACGACTTGCCAAGGTGCAAGATAGACAGAGTAAGGAGGTGAGAAAATGAAAGAGAGAACGAGATGACTTCCTGTAATTGGGAGTGAATTTTCAAACTTAATTTACACATATTTGCTCGTGAAGCAATCATATAAGAGAAAAAAAATATTTGAAAGCACAGGGCATATTGTTCGTCTCTACACATGGACGCAAATGGACACGTGGAGGCACGCAGTGAAAATTTCACACCTTGCTGTTGTGTCACCGGTCAACAAGGAAAGAGCCCAGCAGAGAAACAGGGCAGGGAATGTCACATCGCTACCAACACTGCTTTCTGCATGAGACTGACGGCTCTGTGAAATATTCCCTCAGCAAAGTCTGACCTCGCTCTATCCCCGCCTTTCATCCCTGCTGTCAAGGTATGAGTTTCTTGTCACAACTGTGGCTCTGTGATCTCAATGAGTCAAAACCTGTGGAAAAAAAAAAAAAAAAAAAAAACGTATCCTGGGGACAGAAGATGGTGCCGGGGTAGGGGGGACATATAGGTTTTTACAACTCTTCACTTGTAACAACAGCTGAATGTATGTATGTAGCTATAGGCAGAGTGAGAAGACAAGTGGTGAGCAAAACAGGAAAAAAAAAATGGTGGGAGTTGTATTCACCAGACTCAGAGTATTACAGTTACCAAGCAACCAACACAACAGTTCTGTAAGTCAAGCTGAAATTGCATAAAGCACTTTTCATTCCACTCTCTCATTCCCCCATTTTACCGTGTAGTGAGCAGAGTACTCCCAATTGATTACACAATGGCCCCCTTTGAGATACTCTCAATACTCAATACTGATTGGGCAGAATACAATAACGACAGACAAAAAAAAAAAAATATATATAAAAATGGGATCAGATTTGGTCATTTTGCGTACATTGTACAGTAATACATTCATTTTAAACCAATGTTGTGATGGATTTTCACTTGTTTCCACTTTCTCATGTCCAGAAAAGAGTTAATTTTAAAAACTGCCAACAGACATACCGCATTTAAAAACCACTGCATTTATTTAATTCAATAAAAGTAGTTGGTCGACTAAACTGAGGCTGCAACAACAGCGGATATCGGACATTTGTGTACATTTCACAAATTGTGACAGCCATATTTGATCTCAGCTGTTTTAATTTGAATTATTTTAGACCTTCATGTCACTTTAAAGGAATAGAAAAAAAAATCACATGGTTAAAATACAGTTTGGTGGATAGATTATGATATAAACTAATGATTTACAGGAATATCTAAAAATAAATGCTGCAACTTCCCCATCATGGACAATTTCATATATGATGTCAGAGCATTTTCAACCAATCAAAACCTAACCCTAATTACAGCTACCAATCTATGCAGGTATGTATGTATGTGCTATATTTACTATTCCTTTAACATCAATTCATGGTATGTTGTATGATTAAATAACAGCATGTTGTAAATGCGTAATCTATTGTGTGGGATGAAAATTATCTGAACTTCATGTACACATAATTTTATGTAGAGGAATAATTGAATCATGGCGACATACACACATATAACTAATGTTTTCGAGAATTACCTAAACCAGGCTTGAAGCTATTATTCTAAGTATTGTGTACACCCCCACACTTTGTCTAAGAGAATGAAGAGTGAGTGACTGTACGATGGTGAAACAGAAAAGCACTGAGTTGTGAGCAGGTTTTTCTCGGTCCCTGTAACCATCAGCAGGGAGCTGTCATAAATAAACTGTGTGATAGTTCATACAGATGCCACCTGCTGTGACTTTCTCACTCGCACACACACACACACAGACACACACAGACGCACACACGCGCACATACATAGCAGTGATCACAGTACTCCCTGAGGGTAAAAGTCTCCAGGGACGACGTGTGTTCTATTGCAACATCCTTCCTGTTTTCCTCTCCTCTCCCTCCTTCATTCTTCTCCCTTCAACTTATGCTCATTCAGGAGTTTGTCTCGTCTGCCTCTTTTCATATTCACTCTACCTCCTCATTAACCCTTTTCTTACCTGTATCTTTTTCAGCACTTCTGGATTTCCAACCCCCTCAGGCTACCTCTTTCACAGTGGCAGATATATTCAGAGTCTGACACACAGTGAAAAGCCTATGGAGATCGATGTGTGCAGCGTGGCTCTCTGAGCTGTCACATGGCATGATGGAGAGTTTAGCTTATCTTTGGTACAGCAGCAGCTGTTTTTCCGTATGTCTGATGTACTCCAGGCCCTTGGAATCCAACCAATATTCCACCGGTGAGCAGATTGCTGTAAAACCTTAACACACTCTTTGTCACCTTATGACTTGGCTGTACATGGAGCCATCAATCGACTCACACACACACAAGAGTATAAAAACACTGAGGAAAATATACTTTGTGTCACATATTCAGAGTGAGCCCTGCACACCTTGGTGACAATGTTGATTTAAAAAGAATCATCAGCATAAAAATAGCTCAGAATGGCTACAAGCAAATGTATTTAAATCTCATTTGATTTAGCAGCAAATGCATTTAAATCTTATTTGATTCAGCCCAGCTTTTGCTAAGGGCTGCTATTCATCTCCGGGTAATAAAGGAGATGGTAAACAGTGTTAATAGATGGAATCAAGCTTACTTAACTCAGCTTATTGCCACCATACTGCTTGCTTTATTAGATCTGTCTACCACACCCTTGTTTTCTCACATTACGGGGGGACACACATCTGTTTGTTCTGTCATTTAATCTAGCATATTTGATTTCCACTCCTTAACAAAATTACACATATAGAGCCGGTCTGCAATAGAATCATCTGCTCATAAACCAAACTCCCATAAAGCACACGCACACATGGACACATGCTCAGAGGCACACACGTCAGTCACCCATATGGGCTCTTCATACCACTTGACTCATCTTGACTAAAGATGGTCTACAGCAGTGTTTTTAGTTTCAGCCTTTGATGGTTTTAATACTGGAAATCCAAACACAGTATGTGAATAGCAGCAGACAATCTGGTCCCTTGACATTAAATTTAGCTGTTCTTGTTTTATGTACAGTATATGTTAATGGTCAAACATGTAGAAGAAAAATATTGTGAAATCTTCCAAACCAGTATTGTAAAACAGTGGCTGTGTATAATCAGAGCTAGTTGCTTTATTTCAGGTGAAGAACTGAATGGATGAAAGTCAAAAAACGTCTGAAACCACTGAATACAGCTTTTTATTTTGTTACCTCTTTCAAATACACAGATGTTAAAGTGGTTGTGTGTTCATGGTGTGGACGCACTATGCAAAGATAATCACTCAAAGGATCCACAGGTGGTTGCCGATGGTCAAAAGCCTCCAGCTAAACACAAACTGAACACAATAGGTCACCACTACTGACTGATTGCCACCACTTTGGGGTCTTGTTCTTATGTCACCACAGGTCAAGCACAAAGCTGACACAGCAAGATGGCAGCCTTTTAATAAGCAGGATTTTCTTTTTTCCCTTGTCGGTGCTTTTGTTAACTCAGTCATTCTTGAATACATTATTTGCATTAAATTGTGGTGGGGTTTAGGGAAGCGAGACAGACAAGTCGATTGACGCCAGCTTGATATTTCCCTCCCCTGATAAACTAAAGCTTTCACCTAATCAGACCACCTGTTGGCATGAGAGATTTTTTTTGTCTTTAGCTATTAAATTGGCATGAACAATTAGCTAAAAATTACACAACCAGAAACTACATGAATTCATATAATAATTTCTTTTTAGCCAAATCTGCCCTCTGCTGTTTGACAATAAAGACCACCCCCCCATAAAGCCCATTCAGATTGAAGGTGATGCAACATACGCTACATTATACAGTGGAAGAGCTGCGAGACACGGGGCAATTACACAGATTGTAAATTTGAATTTTATCTTCCTTATTCTTTGTACTTTCCTTTGCTCTGTTTCCTTTCAGATCACTACTTTTACACACAGTATGATACAGTTCTGAACCTGTGTTTGAAGTACAATGTAGTATCTTAAAAAACATTGTTTATCTAAAGGGTTTTTAATCCAATGATCTCATGTAAGTACACAACAGACAATTAAGAAGTACCAAATTATCTATCTATCTATCTATCTATCTATCTATCTATCTATCTATCTATCTATCTATCTATCTATCTATCTATCTATCTGCATGTAATAAGGCTTTGACACAGAGTTATTGTTATTGCTGTTACACTGGTGATTGATTCATTTACATGGACATCTGTTGCACAATTAGAAAAGTTTGTTGGATGACAGATGTTCTTATTTATCACTGAACCAACACTAATTCAAACCAGGTTTTATTAGAGCAATAAAATACTAGACAGTTATTTATATTCACCTTAATTCTGATGTCATTCTTGTTCCCAAGTTGAGAGAAATAAAGTTATTATAGCACTGTCTTGTGTTTTAAAAAAGAAAATAATGTACTACGGCCACAGTCCACAGTCAGTTTATTAGGAAGAGGGCCCAGTGACAGTGGCCTGGTGGTTTTAATGTCAGGACATTTCAGTTTACAACTCCTCCGTCACTTGACTTCACAGCTGTTCCATAGGAAAGGTCACAGCATGCACAGCTACAGCGAAACAACACGGGTACACTACTCACGACAACTGCACATAGTCTTCAAATGCACACAGCAAATACACACTGTACAAAATGAAACACGCCATTTTACAAAATGTACTGGCACACCATAAAGATTTTATTTGCAGGAGGCACACACATGCTACACGCTGGCCTCCCTCTAGACCTAATCAGAAACAATTGACACCATGCA
This sequence comes from Pseudochromis fuscus, assembly GCA_900323345.1. NCBI lineage: Eukaryota > Metazoa > Chordata > Actinopteri > Pseudochromidae > Pseudochromis > Pseudochromis fuscus. The sequence continues at coordinate 10,240 of OOFC01016473.1, forward strand.
GTGTGTAGTGCACAGAAACCTGTACTGATCTTATCCCCTGGTTGCACTACTTTGATATATCATGTTAATTAACTGGGGCACTGTGAGACAAATAGTGAGCTTGGAACTATTAGGTTTTATCTGGATGGAGCACAGTTCTGTGATATTGAACATCAAAGATTTGACATCCCGGTATTCTTAAATATTTAACACAAACACTGCAGCTTCCTTTTAAACCTGTAGGCTTTGAAGCCTCCACAGCTAAAAACCACAATCTGTATTGTAGTGGCAAACAATAATAAGTATTAGTCACTATTTCTGTGACATTTACATTACTTGCTAAAACTGTGATTTTAAGACTTGTCTCAGAACAGAACAGGATTGTAATTTTCACCTCTGTCTGAGTCACTCAAATTAGGACTAATTTAAACTAAGCATTAGCAGTCAGCCACCTGGCTGCTAACCCCACATGTTGATTAATTACATGTCATAATTCTTATGATTGAAATTAACACTCAGATTTTTGTGATTACGAAGTATTCAGAGGAGTGCTGGGCTCCATGTTGGCCATTTAGGAGTGTTTACTACCTCTGCCTACTGGTAGGTATATCTGCAGTGATAGTTATCTGTATTTGGTAACAGAGGCTACCTAATAAAGACGACTCTAGAAAATATAGAGCCACAACTGTCTTACAAATACAAGTCTGAGAAACAATTAAACCTTTTTCACACAGAATAAACAAATACTGTAGTTTCCGCACTATGGGGTGCACCTAAAAACCTTTAATTTTCTCAAAAACCGACAGTGCGTCTTATAATCCGATGCGCCTTATATATGGATCAATATTGGTTAATTATGGCTACCGTAGTCAGGGGCGTATATTGTGATTGCACTAACGTTTGATTTACCGTAGCGGTATCAGACTGTTTCTTTTACATGTTTACTGAATTAGGGAAAAGTTCCCTCCACGTTTGTGATGGACTAACTACGTGATAAAAAGTTGCACTACCTGTTGTACCTTGCTGTTGGTAAAAGATAAAACTACGTCACTGATGTTACCTCGGAGAAAAAAATAAAACAGCTGTTCATGTAGCTTTGAACTGTGACACATGGAGTTGGAAATACATTGTTTTCAACGAAGGCGGCGCAAATACCGGTAAGAGCTACTGGTACGTACGGTACTGTATTGTGAATGTACTAGCTTGTTTTGGGAG
>OOFC01016474.1:0-12756 GCA_900323345.1 Pseudochromis fuscus
CCGTTGACGGCGGCAGCGGCCCCGACCGACACGGGATGATCACACTGGAGGACCTGGAGTCTTTCTCGGAGGACCAGCTGTCAGACTCCGGCAATGGCAGCCTGGAAGAGGAGGGGGAGAACATGGAGGAAGACCCAGACCAGGACCGACTGCTGCACTACTGGCAGGACGTGGCGAGGGGACACCAAGTGGAAGTTGCGCAAGGTAAATAAAAAACAAACAACAACAATGTAAATTAAGATTAGAGTAAATATGGCGGCAGGAATTAAAGTGGCATGTACTTGTTTACTACTTGGAAGTCCCCTGACTTTTACACCACTCCACCAGATTTGTACAGAAGAGGGAAAAACAACAACAACTTCAGCACTTGTTTGAATTTACTTTTCAACTTTTATCCAGGCTTACTACCGTGTACATTGACCCAGTTTGCTGTGAGGCACACAGACCAAACCAGTTCCAGCCAGGGCAGTCCGACCCCTACAGGCAAACATGTGTTTCAACAATAAAATCTAGTAATCTTCATTATTAAAAACCAAAGTGAATGCTTCACATGCAAAATCACAGACACTCCTAGCATGCACACAGATATACTGTAAAGATCCAAGCAATACTGTGCATACACTGTTTTAGTTCCTGCAGGGATTTTGGAGAGTTTTGTGTCTAAATGACTTATTTTAGTGACTGAATGTCTGCAAAATATGTCTTAAAATGCTCTTGCACATGTTGGATATTTTGATCTATTGATTGTATTGTTTTTAGGAATATTACAGCACATAGAAGATGCAATATCTATCACAAACTTTGTAATAATATGCTGGTATTACTTTAGGAGTACTGACTAATATTAAAGCAGTAATTAGCTGATTAATTGTGTAATAATACTTCATTCTTCTACCAATAGGTCACAAGTGAAACAGAAAGTAGATCTCTATCTGGCATTAAATGTGAAATAAGCTACAAGAAATACAAGTCAGCCCTCACAGCAAACACACTCTTTACAATTGCATCAGATGAAGGGCTGCATTGTTTTGCTGGGTAATGGGAATAAGACAGCATTAGTCACCCTTACTGTTACACTTTAACAAGTGTTTGTTTTTAAGTTCACCTTTGATTCCACAATATATCCTGACACCGTTTTAACTGAAAGAGGGTAAAAACAGATCAGATGTATGCTTGATGCCTTTTTTTTTACATTAGTACTGTACAATAACCAACAATAACATTAGTTGTGACCCAGAATTTGTAAAGCTGACTAAAAGATTACACCTCTGTTCAACAGAGTGATGGATAAAGTTTGTTTACTTGTGCTGAAAAAAATCTTCAGATATTTGTTTTGAAAGGACTGGATTTGAAATTTTAGACCCCCACATACTACTGTGTGTGAAATAGTCCAAAACAAATAAAGCAGAGTCGTCTCATTCCTTTGTTTATCTTCTCAATCGGCCGGATATGCATATAAATCAGGGTTGAGTTGGTGGTCTGCATATGTTTGTATGTCTGTATCTGTGCAGGGTCTTTATGTGGTCAGAGTTGAACGCCTGTGTGACCTCTGAACTGCTGCAGTTAACTAATTGGGTGTCTGAGCCTGACTTAAGCACGAGGTCGAGCTGACCCTGAGGCAGCACCGGTGCAAACACAGTCTCTACGTGTCCCATCAAGTGGTTTGTTTTGAATTTGAAGTGGCAACGCGGCTTTGATACTTACAACCACTTCATATTACAAATGAGTTGTGAAACCACAAAAACAAAGAAGGGTGGGTCGGCTCGTCGGGATCATCTCTAACGTCTCTTGCTGTGCCATTATTTTCTCTTGACAACTGTGAACCAATACACTCCAACAGTACCAGGATTCAGACCTAGATTTTTCCAAGCCTGAAAATGACTTGTTCAGCCTTGAACTCTGGAACCAGTCATTGCTGATCACAGATCTAAGATGCACTGTCATGAACAATAAACCTATTGAGATAAGCTACATTTTATTTCCTCCTTAACACCATTCAAATGCTGTTTTCAAACACGCACTTCCTTACAGGGCATTGAATACGCCTTCTTATTATTTCAGTTTGTGTATGGGTAAGGCTTGTCTGTGTACACTGATGTCTCCTGAACATGACACACTGTCTACTTGTGACTTCATGGCGTGGGGTTAAATAATTTGGAAATGAACAAAAAATTGAGTTTATTTTGTTCTCTGGGCTCTGGATCCACCTGGTTGAGCTGTTTGTTGCCTCTGTGGGTACCCACTGGGAATCCAGTAACACAGACTGGCACATCCACCTCCCTCTGCCCTCAGACTACAGCACTAATTGAGGACTTAAAACGAAATCACTTGCTGGGGCTTTGTGACTCAGTGGGGATTAGCTACCTTGCCTGTGTGGGCACTGAGACTGTGGCCACACTACGACTAAGGACAAAGGCCAAGGCCACAGTAAACCCCTTTGCTCTAATTGGGATGGATTCAGATGGAGTGGGGCTGGGTGAGGGCTGTGCGCGTCATGTTGACCGCCAGACGTCATGAGAGGCTGCTGAATGGAGCATTTTGAGGGATGTGATTGATTAAGATTACCGACATTTTTTAACCCCAGTAGTAGACGGATAGTATCATTGTAACGCTGGAAACAAAGATGGTATTATCAGCAATGGATATTAATAATCTGTCGGATCATATATTATCAGCTGGTGTGAATGGGTGATAGATTTTCTAGAAATTCACATAAAAAGTGTTTTCAACCTGCACAAAATTTAAATTACATTCACATCAGTGAACACCAATTCAATGCCACAGACCCACTAACAGGGAACAAAAATAGTAGAAAACAAGTTTGCATGTGGTGTGTTTACATCCATGTGCAGTGGTTTTACAGGTTTATCAAGTGTATATATTTATATTACAGGCCAGTGCACACATTAAACCTCCACCACAGCGGCTGTGTACATCAACATTAGGAATAGTTACATTTCTCTGTGCGGCTGCATTACCTGGTAATGTATTGACAGCTGATCAGCAGGAGGTTACTGACTGTGGTGCAGTCCTTCTTACATAATTCCTCACTTCTACTCACCTGTCAGGCCTGTAGATTACATCACTTAACATTATGTACATTGACAGATAAGGACAGACGCAGAGGGGATTGCACAGTCACCACTTACTGCAGGGCTCTGGTGGCAAACACTATAATTAAATAAATGTATTTACACTGGAAGAGCTTAAGATTTCTGGATATGTTGTGCTTGAAATTTGCAGTATATAGTCATAATTCATACACCCTGTTCAGAAAGTGATATTAGTAAAAAAATATATATATTATAATGAACAGAATGCTTCAAAATTATGCACCACTTTAAACAAAAACACCAGTGAATCAGAGGTTAGTGGAGCAGGAGCCAGACTGAATTTGGGACATGGCTGCAGCTCTGTATTGATCAGAAAGCTCAGGTACAAAAAAAAAAAACAATCATGTGAGTCGACCGTGTGTTTGACTGTTGCTGTGCGTCAACACTGAGCTCTAGGGGTGCTGCCATAGAAACTGATGAGTTTGCTTGTGTGTGCATGCGGTACGTGCCTCTGTGTGTGTGTGTGGATAACCGGCCAGTGGTTTAGGCTGAGTCGTCATGAGATCAAGATAAACGAGTTTCAAACAGCAGCTGAGATGTCCACACACACACACACACGCTCAGCCCACAGTTTTGTCAAATGATCGATCACCTGAATGCCACAGGAGCCTCTGACCCAGTTGTCCTCCACGGTATTGAGTGACAAAATGTGATTGCATTGGGTTCATCTTGGACGTGTTATATTTGATCTGACATCATCATCATTAAAGAGTTTGTGTGTTAATTTGTGTTTGAATTGCAATTGTTGGAAGGAATTTGATGAATTAAATATTGTGAGTTGGTAAAACATGCTCCAGTGTTTCAAAACCACTGGGCAGTGCTGTAGCCTCTCCACTAATACCAGTCTATACCTGGCCCTGGGCAGCTTTAGTCAACATCCTCTCCATCAGCTCTAATAAACATGACTCTCTGCAGCATCCTGGCACAGCGCTCTGCCCAGCTGGCAACTTGTTCCTCCCTCTAACCACCAACTGTGCCGGGCAGCAGATTACAGCAAGTGAAGACATTTCATGAAAGATAACAGATACAATGTGATTGTTAAATGTAGTATGTATGTACAGGATCAAGAAGGCACTTCAGTTTGTACTCCTTGGCATTTGGTCATCGACACATCACGAAGCAAACAGTTTTTTCCTGATGTCAAACACTCGCTACTATTCTGGACCACGCATCATTTTTGTTTGTCTGTTTTGACAGATATGGCCGAGCCCATTCAGCAGCTGACCAGCAACAACCAAGGACGCAGTCAGAGAGAGCATGTACCTTTCACCCTCCTCGCACGCAAAGAGAAGGTATCACCGCACAATCAAACTGCACACTCACAGCTACTGCAACACTTGTCTTTCAATATGTTTTTCTACATGAAATGGAAAAAGCTATAAACTAGATCTACACCTGCAAATTAAGATCTGCTGTGTCACATACTGGACACTCAGGACAACAGCTTCAAGGTACAAAACTCAGCAATAAAACAGAGATAAAGAAAGAGATAAAATATTTTGTTAAAGGAACATCCTCTTCCCCAGTCCTTTATTTCCTGTTGTTCTAGGTATATTAGATTGAGATGAGTGTAAGTTCACTGTAGGTCAGGTAATACCTTTATAGTGTGACACTAAGGTCCATTACACCCAGGTTAAAAAAAAGGTCATCCCATTTAATTGTACCTATTATACTAAGACACACAGCATGTGTACAGGCCTAAAACTCTTGGATTGCACACACAGTGACACCAAACAAATCCAGCCTTTTAAGACCATGAACAGCATCATTGTCAACCTGTGGTCACACACAGATCCTCTCTGTGCAAGTATGGGTCAGCTATTTATTTCCGACAGGATGATCGTGTCACCCAATACAATAAGCTGTTTAAACTCCTTAGGGGACCATATAAATAAGGAAGGCTAATTGGTTTAACTTTGAGTTAATTAGTTCATTAAAATTTGGTGCTGGGCCGGAGACAAAGGGCAATTAAGGCAACCTATTCTTAGAGCAGAGTTTAGGGCCTAGTAACATGGCAGCACTTTGACAAAGAGCAGGAAGCAACAGTTGGTCAAACACAGACTGTGTATAGAAATGGACAAAGCAAGTGGGGCTCAAAAATGATGCTAGTATAGAAGTGCAATGCTCTCAATGGCCACTGGAGGCTGGCTCCAAAAAACTCCAACTGACTTTAATTCAAAAATCTGCATTTTCAACCATGAAATACTCAGTCAATTTTTTTTTTTTCCACAAGTCATTCTGATGTCATTAGCTAAAGTTAAGTCTTGTTATCAGTGATCTGATGGTTCATCTGGAAAAAAGTTTATAATTAAGTAGATATTATTATTATTATTATTATTATTTTTAGATATTAGGCTTAGAGGAACATTTAGGGGTGTGGTTAGCTTGATTGATAAGCCTGGTCGCTAATGAGAGCAACGCTGAAGTCGATTCTCAAACACATTGGGCAGTGATCTCAGGGTCAAGGACCCACCTCCTCACTCCCTCCGTCATATCCAAATATGGTCAACGTCTGGCTCCAAGCAACCAACACAGTAATGAACAAATGCAAGTCTCTTGGTTTCAAAATGAGAGTACGCAAACCAATGGATGGATCACACTTGCTTTGTCCATTTCTATATGCAGTACAGTCTATGGTCAGACACCTGTCCTGCAGAGGCTGCAGTGCAAGGAAAAAGTTAAAAACAAACAAATAAGCATTACAGTCATCACTGATTTTAATATATCTTTTAGATAAAGATATCAGTTGCATAGGGCTGAGGTCATTGTAAAGCTGTATTCACCAAATACAAATGTTTGCCTTGCACAAATATGGCCGCTGGACTGATTTTGGAGAATTCACCATATGCGAAAATCATCCTGAACAGCCAATAGGAGTACTCTCGCTAGTACACAGCTTGTGGAAACTGCAACAAGGCCACTTCCGCTATCAACAATGAAGCAGATCACAAATACTGCTGCTTTTTTTCCTGTTGTGGAAGTCCCAGAAATGGTCCTGGGTGGCTGATCGGCCTGTCCTCCATTTCTGCCTCCCAGTGATGTTAAGGAATCTCAGCGCTGATTAGTTGTCACAATATCATGTGGCGTGAATTTTTTTACTCAGGTTAAAACTTTTTCAACAAGTTTGTATCGCTGGCACCTACTTGCGTCTTTGTGTTCACTGATTATATAGTCGTGGTGCGGGACAACTTTTCTTCAAGCTTTTAAAACGTAACCTCTCAAAACATAACTTTAGAAACAAGGGAAAAGGTACAAGGCACACGTCTTGGCTGGTGCATTACAGCCTGAATCCAGTATTATTATTATAATTTGAAATAGCAAAGGTTACATGAGGACGTAACATTCACCAGCAGAATGTTGAATTAGCGAAGTGTGCTTTAGATTTCATGTTTCTTGTTTTTCAGTGTGGGGAGTTACTATACGAGAAACGCCACTATGAAAAGGGCCACTGGGCTTGCATAACAATGCGTGAGGACACTTACGAACAGAGCATCTGCTATGGCTTTATGAAGATAATGAGATACATCTGCCAGCAGAACTCCTTAGGTGAGTCCAAAAGCAATAGAGTGTTTAACGCATACAATCTGGTTCTGGATCTTTTGGGATCTCTGGCTTGACCTTTGCAATTTTCTTCACTTTAGGGGACTACCTGGGCATGACGCTGCCCATCGTGACGGTGGTACGGACAGATGAGAACCACAGTACCATCTCCCATGATGTCACTGTGGCGTACTATCTTCCTATTGACCACCAGGCCCAGCCCCCTCATCCACAAGACAGCGAGATTGTCATAGAGATCTGGCCTGCCACTGTGGTGTACACAAGGTTCGTAGAGAATACAATCAATTACAGTTATTATTCTAGATCAACTCCAATGTATGGCTTTAATATTGACACAACTCCACTCCTTCTACCTCCTACCAGGCCCTTTACTGGCCCCACCAACGAAGTGACCATCATTAATCAGATTAACGCCATGGCTGAGCTGCTCGACTCGCCAGCCTTGTGTGTCAACGATTCTTTCATCGTGGCCGGCTACACCAACCCCGCTCACAGCAACCGTCAGAACGAGATCTGGTTCTTAGAGCGACGCTGAAGGACGGCAGACGCTGAAGGACGGCAGACTGACACAACAGCCTACCTGTGACCCTTGAGCCTCTTAAAGACTCCCTTAACACTGCCCCGCTACAGCCTCAGCTGCAACTTCATCTTCAAGTCACCACCTCTACCTGAAATGACCACCAGCCTAGCACACTCCAGGAAAAAAAAGAAAAGCTCAGCTCTCACTTTAACTTTTTCTTTTATGTCATTTTCAGCTACATCTTCATTTCATCCAAAAAAAAGAACTGAACTGAACCACTGCCATAGTCTCATGAACACATAGCACTTATCTCCTGCTTTGAGATGGCAGGAAACCTCTCCTAAGCACAGTGCCCTCTCGGTGAAATGTTGAAATAGTTTTAGGCTTTAGTGCTCCGAGAACATGGTGACCATGTGCTGGTGTCAGAAAACATGCAACAGCCGGTCTACAACATTCTCCCAGAGGACACACAGCCTTATTGTGCCCCCCAAACCCCTCCCCACTTCAAGTTTGTCGGACGACCACGATGTCTCGTCACTCGTGTGGAGTGACGCCATCACTCTCTCGCTTGTTGAGGTGATTTTCAAATCCGTCACTGTTGATTCAGTCTTTCTTCATCTCTGATTCACTACAGGGTACAGGTCCTATGTGATGCCAGTCACGCTGCATATTTCTGTTTCTACAGTAGGTGCAATATTTAGTAGATTACCAATTATCAACAAGCCAGTTCTTGGGCCACTGACCTAACCCAATCTGAGGAACTGTGTTCAGTTGCTGGTATTGTGGGATTAGAGATATAGATTGTATATAGAATGGACGAAGCTAACATTATGTCACCCGTTGAGTTGTGGACTGGCATTTTAAAGTCAGGAGTTTGGCATTTGGATGTAGCCGTGTTGGTTTTTGGAACCAGAAGTGACCATATTTGGATATGAAGGGATGAGTGAGGAGGCGGGTCTAAAGGCCTCTCTATACTCCTGCGGGCGGTGTCCACGTAGACGTCACTGCGGCTGTCCTGTGCGCATTTTGCCTTTATACTCTACCGCAACCTACGTGCGCTTTTTTGAAAATGTCGCTGCAGTTTTCCTCGTCGGGGGTGTCGTTATACGGCTGGTATTGGCCAAGACACCAAACGGTGGAGTTTCTTCTGCATTTATAAGCCAGTTTCGGTAGTCATTTTTACTTTCCGGTACAAGGAAGCACGCCATCACAGCATGTGACTACAAACGGACCAATCAGAAGAGGTGATGTCTGTGACATCTTGCGCGCGGCTATGTGTTGCAATGCGTCGGCCACGTGATGCAACGTGGGCGCAGTTTTGCGCGTGAGCACAGGAGTATAAAGTAAGCTTATCCCTTGAACCTGAGGATGCTACCTGGGGTGCATGAGACTTGTTCAATCAAACTAACCAAGAGTCTTTTTGAAGTCTAAATTTAAGTCAATGGGAACCAAACTTTTTTGGAGCCACCATCCAGTGGCCCTCGGTACTGCATTTTGTGCATTTTGTGCATTGGTTTCACTTTTGAGACCTGGTTGCTTCGTCCATTTCTATATCCAGTCTAGGATTAGAGAGGAAGGATCTGCATCACTGCTCAACAGACATCCAGACCAGGACTAGTGGTTTCAACCGTCAATAAGCTGAACACAATAGGTGACACTAATTTAGCAAACAAACGCCTACGAACCTCCGTGCGTGTTTGTGCATGAATGTAAAGCGACAAGGGTGTGGGTAAACAAACGTCACACTTCTCCAAACCAAATGCTGAAAATAAAAAAACTCACTGGTTTTACTGCTGAATGACAATCAAAGGACTTCTAGATTCTACATCCATCCTTTTCTCTGAAGAAAACGATGCAAGAAAGCGATGCATTCCTCACGTTCTTAAGTCTCGTTCACACGCAGGAGTAGTTACCTCTTCGTCATGCTCTTTCTACATGCCTAGTCTGTGTCAATGTTAGGAAGCATTCACCAATGTACTGCAAATTACTACTGCTGCTGCTGAGTAGAGACAATGCAAGCAAGAAAAAGAAGGAGCACAGATAATCTCTACGATGATTAAAGTCTTCTTAAAGGAAACAAATAGGAGTTAAATTCTGTTTTTCATGTTGTCACCAGTTAAGATCATTCTATAAAGTCAGTATGTTTATTTTCACACACATATATATATATACACAGATATATATTTTAAAAATCAAACATACCAATGCAATGCAACAGAAACAAAGTCATAATGCCAGCCACACCTAGAGTTGACAGTAATATTTCTCCTATGGAAATGTACATTTACTGCTTGGGTGCCAGTCACAATAAAACAGGACGTGAACTAGCCAAATCATCACTGTGTGAGGATGTTTGTTTGTTTTTTTTTAACTAAGACAGGGATATCTATGTAACGCACAGGAAGACAGACACTGAAGCCTTTTTAATGTGTAAAAATACACATTAGATTCAGCCTGAAGTGGGAGGAAACTTGGCTTCATCTTCTTGAAAGAAAACAGTTATAGGAAAGTGACTATTGGGTTGGGAAGGTTGCCCAGTCTTAAGCAGTTTGGTCAAAAAAACATCCAAATCCAAAGACTTTACTTTGCATTAAATGATTGTAGCGTCGATATGATACTCAATAACAACTTTAGTGTGTAAATACTTGCAAAGCCATGATGTGTGTAGGTTGGTTTTCCCTTTAAAAGAGCCTGGTTATATGGGAACATCAATTTAATTTGTTTTCCTTTTTCTTTTTGCTTATTTTTTTTTAGTGTTTTGCTGAAGTATGCTGTACTGTGAAAATGCAAGTGCAACAGCAAGAGCTACTGTGGTTTTCTTTGTTCAATAAATATGTGCTTGTCTCCTGTCTTTTGAAACCTACGCTGATTCAAGTTTTACTGGATTCACACACACACACACACACGCGACCAACAAGCTCTGAAGACCTAAAAGTTATTATTAAAATTATTGTAGCTCTTACCCACAGTCTCCATCAGTAAACACTGTTTGCATGGGAGAGATTTCAGCTTCGCACCCAGCATGACAGCAGAGACAGAAACAAGTGTAACAGGCTGGGTTGTCAACTATCATTACCACAGAAACCCCCCGAAGGATGAGGCAAGCCAAAGGTGTCACACCCTAGTTACTCCTGAAACGTAGAGAATAATCCACAGCACAACAGGAGCCGGTGCAGAGTTACTGGAGCGTGGTAACGTGATGCTATCTCACAGGAGGGGAGACGAACGCACTGACACACTGTCGAACATAAGAGAGCAGCCGATCGCACTGATGATGGGGAAAGATGAACATGATGAATATGGAGCCTTCAGCGGTTTGTAGTTTGCAAATGAGACAAACTGATATTATTCTGTCAGTCATGAACAGCAGAAGACCTACACTGTATAAATAAATAAATAAAATAAATAGGTGTGGCACAAAAAAATTGAAAATGTAAAATCATTGAAAAAATACATTTTCCAAATTTAAATACAGTTTTTAGCTTTAATATTACATAAAATATTGTGTAATTTCAACATTTTAATATTTGATAAAAGTATATATACACGTGTAAAAATGATTAATCTACAAAACTACAGTAAAAACACATTTACTCTTTGTTTTTGTCAGAAAAAATAAATTACAAAAGCAATGCTTCATTTTTACTGTCACACCCTGTAATCTTTTATACAACATTTAGACGATTACATTTTAATGTAATACTTTAAATCCCATGAATAAAAATAATATTTGTGGAATGATAATAAATTTGAGGAAGTAGTTTAACAGTCTATTTATGCTGAGAAAAAAGTTTTTACATGTTATTCAAGATAATATTCATGTTATTCAATATAATGTGGAGTTAAAAGCAATGGTTCATTTTAATGGTCACAAACTATGTAAAATTCAAAAATATATTTAGATTATTAAACTAGAATTTTATAGTTTCATCTATTAAATTTCAAAATAAATTGAAATTTTAATACATTAGGGAAAGTACTTTACCAGTCTTTCTATGTAGAAAAAAAGGTTATTCAATATAATATGAAATCAAAAGCAATTATTCATTTTAATTGGGTAAGATTTTATGAATAAATTTTAGACTATTCAACTTAAATCCAATAGTTCCATCTATTTAATAACAAATAATAAAAAAAAATCAGCAAACTTAAAATAAATTTGGGAAAGTATTTCATCAGTATTTCATGTGGGGAAAAATAAAAAGAAAATATTAAAAACTAAAACTGTGTTTATCCACAGTTTAATGTAATATAAAGGTAAAGTCAGTCTATTTTTGTAACTTTGTGTATCTACAAAAATACCAGAAAACCTGAAAAATAAACATAAAAATCATTTTTTGTGTTCAAACTGTTTTTAACACAGCCCTCAACATGACACCATCTGTTTGCATTACAGCAGGGTGTAAACTTTATAACAGATATCTCGCCACCGCCTCGAACACAGTGGCCTAGATGTTCACTGACATTAAACACACCGTCTCTAAAACCTCCATCAACACTCAATCAAAGTCACAATGCAGAGGCACAAGAAAAGCTGAGGCCACTTCAGTGGTTATGTAGACAAATACTGGCCTATTTCTCTCATTTTACACATCGATGTTAACAAGCAGGTTGCAGGCAGCCTCCGGTCGAGGAGGGGGGGCCATATGAAGTAAAGATTATTACCAAAGTTGAGATGAAAAATAAGAAGACGACCCAACGGTGCCAGATTACAACAAGCCCAAACTTTCAATCGCAGGTGTCACATTCCAGCTGTCCAGCCGGCTGAGATGGATGAAGTGTAGCTGCATATTCACAGCACAAAACACACAGACGGCGAACAACCCGTGACAGGCAGAGAGCAGGTAAGGATCCGGTAATAATCCAGAACCACTCGAGTCTGCCAACAGTAAAAAGCTCGACCACCGGGTGAAACAGGATGTTGCTTTCAAGACTAATTCATCTGTTTAGTATGAACTGACCCAGAAGGAACCACACAGCCAGGGGAAAGACATGTGATGCTGAGAGAAGGACCACAACTGAGGCAATTTTTCAACACAAGAAAGCCAACAGTGACCACAAGGGGGCAGCAAAGCACCAAAAAAGTCCAAATCAAGGACGTGAGGGTATGAAACTGACTTTCTAACCAACTTTAAAATAGTTTTGATGATGTTGTAAAGAATAAAAATGATTATTATCATTATTATAAAGTGATGTGTAGATGTGGTGTCCATAAGAAGACTTTGTATCCAACATTAACATTAAAGGAAGAAAAACACATAGTACATAATGGCTTTGTTCTAATGTATATAATCTATATTTTCAAGTTTACACTGTGCATCTCACATCTTTTTATAGTTAATGTGTCAATTTTAAAGACTTTAAAAATGCAATATTTTATTTTACACATTTGAAATTATCTGTAGAGTATAGGCCTTGAAGTATCATTATGTCTGTGAGAGATTTTCCCTGTTTTATATCTTGACAAAGATTTCTAGTTTGACTGATTATCAAAAAAGATTGTTTAAAATTGTTCTTAAAAACCAACATTTTCTAAAAAAAAAAAAAAAAAAAAAAAATCCT
>OOFC01016474.1:12776-25501 GCA_900323345.1 Pseudochromis fuscus
ATAATATAATAAATAACATATACTACATGGCTGATGTCTTTGTTTGTGTAGGACGCTATTTTGGATTTTGATACAAATTATGAGAATATTTCTGATACAGAAACAACCTAAGGGAACATTTTTCACAATCTCTCACCTCCAACTGTCATATCAGATGTGTGTTGGTAAGAAACATTTTTTTTGTTGTTTACATTGGGGGGATGTAAATAAAGACAAATCACTGGATGTGCCTACCTCCAGATAGCGTGCCTGGTAAGCCGACAGGACCTCACCCAGTGGAACCACCACTTTGTCCACACTGCGCTGGTGGGAGTGAGCCTGGATGTCCAGGCTCTCCTCTGAACGCAGCTCGATGTGGGAGATGAGCAAGTTAGAGATCACAGACTGCACAGACTGCAGGGAGGAAGTGAAGGAGGAGAGGTCTGAGATTAGATACAAGGGCAGTTTATCCATCATGAAAGCCACAGAGGGAGAGGATAAAACAGTTTCACCTTTACATCTCCTCCTGGAGTGGCACTAAGAGCCAGGATGCGGAACTGCAGAGTCTGGCTGCCGAGCTGTCTGATCACCTTGGGTAAACAGAATAGAAAATATATTATACATATCAAAATAAGATAAATACTGAGATCTGTTTACAGTTTTATTACACATATACATCTGTATATGGTACAAGTCATACATGTGCAGAGGGGGTGGCTTTAAGTGCCCAAGCACCTGCCCATTGCAGGCATTTAAATTTATTTATTGACGCCGTTAGAGTTGCATATGTTGACATCTTCACTTGGAAACAGCAACCTAGAAATATAAACATCTGACTGGACATGCAACAATGCTGGTTTGTTGCAATACACCAGTTTACGTTGGTGTTTGTGCTTTTACATCTTGATCCATGTGCCCCTTTTTTACTATTCAGTGCACCTGCCCCTCTAGAGGTTTCTGCACTTTCCTGGTAAAAGTGTATATATGTGATAAGTAAGTACACTGTATGTAATAATAGTTTGTTTATTAATAAATTACCAAGCTGTGGTCATCAGTGAAAGGATTGTGTACCTGACAGTAGGCATGGTTGCCCAGTGCCTTGTGGGCTTCATCGATGACCACGCACTTCACCTGCCGGGCCGGACAGGTGTCTCTGGACAGATCATTCACCATGACCTGAGGGGTGAGGAAGAAGACCCGCTTGGATTTCCACACCTCTTGTCTCTGCTTTGCCGCTGTGCTACCTATGAATCCACAGATTATTAGTTATTACATTTATAGGTTTTGTTGGGTTTGTGTGTGTGTGTGTGTGGTGTGATTCTGTTACCTGTCAGCTCAGCCATGTGTGCCTGTGGGATACCCATCACTTTATAACAAGCCTCAATCTGCTGGGCCACCAGAGGTTTGGTGGGAGCCATGAACACAATCTTCCCCGATGGATACCAGCGGTAGAAGTTGTACATGACCACAGCAGCTATGAAGGTCTTTCCCAGACCAGTGGGCAGACACACCAGTGTGTTCTGAAACAGGGCAGCCTCTGATATCTTCAGCTGGTACTCCCTGATGGGATAGTTCGTGGGGTAGATCCATACTTTAGCGGACGAGCTGTCAAAGCCGGGGAAGTCTGGGTATGTCTGGGGGGGTTGTGACAGGGCAGTGGTTTCTGCTCTCACAGGGTCTGGTAAAACATCATCAAGCTGTAGACTCCTCTCAGCTTCATAGACAGCCACCAGCATCAGATCATCATCGTCCTCATCCTCTTGTATCCAGCCCTCTGTCCTCGCTGGGTTGTCTGAGGTGGACCGACCACTTGTAGCCCACAGAGGATTTCTTGGAGGCTGTGTTGTAACTACCTGAGCTGAGGTGCTTGGGGTTGCTCTGCGACGTCCACCGGCTTTCTTGGCATCTGTTTTCGGCTGAGCATGTTTATTTTGGGAGACGGTTGCACCCCAAGTTTGGAACAAAGTCCTCTGGTTCGAGCCACTACTCATTTTCTTTAGTAGTGGCGAAAAAGTTAAAGGGGAAAAGGTGTAACGTGACAAGCTGCAACATTGCTAACTTCATTAATACAAACGAAAGGTCATCGCCGCCTGTCAGTTTTTCAAAATAAAACACCGCAGTGGACACAGCGACTTACCTCTTCTAGTTCTAAATTAGCTTTGCACATTTTTGGTAATATTATACTTATTGTGACTTACCTGGCTGAAATATTTCCACGCATTTTAATTGTTCCTGTTGTATTTCACAAGCATATACTTTTAATTTTGCGTTTGACCTCGGAAGCGAAACAAAAGTTTCAAGCTCAGCTCCCGCTCTCTGCTGCTAGCGCTGTCATGTTAGCACAACAATGGACACGAGCAAATGGGAGAAGATATTTACGCGTTTTCAGGTATCTTATTAACGCCCTTTCAATCCGCAAAGGAACATCTTGAGTATTGATACCGATATTAATTGGTCGCTGTTTATTTTTATGCTAGTTCCCGTTGTTTAGCCACCTTTGCTAACTCTGTAAACACCTATTGTTGTTAGCATTGACGCTCCTTGTTACTATAGTTACCCTGCTCTCTTCGCTAGGCACGTGCACGTGGATACTTGGTGAGGGATGAGATTCGTCGTGCACGAGAAGACTTTGAAGAGATCGTGAAAGAAATTGATGGAAGCTCGACCCATATAAAGTGGACGGAGAAGGTCATCTCTATCCCCCACTTCACAGACACTGTAAGTATCAATTACTTTAATTTATTATTTTAGTACTTTATTTACTAATGTTTTTGCTCCATGCATCATCAGATGGAGATCAGCCCTCACCTGAAACCCTGCAGCTCTACCAGCAAGCATTCAGATCCAGGACTAGGCGTCAGTGCCAGTCCGCAGTGCCCAGCGCCTTTCTTAGAGAAAAGAGGACATCACTGTGTCCCACTGGCGAAAACAGAAGCAGAGAGAGATGATGCACAGGTCTGTTTACCCAGCAGCTCTGTTACTGGAGAGGGGAGAAGGCAGAGCACCCTGGAGAATAAAGATGGAGGAGTGATGATGGAGAGCATAGGGGAGTCCTCCAGCATCTGGAGCAGTTTGGAGATAGACATGAACTATGATCAGTCTCACAAAGGTAAGAGGTGTACACAATGAATGGAATGAAATGAGACGACTTTGACTTGAAATGACTGTTATTATTAATTCATACCAGAGCTACACACTCACTTAAAACCCATGCAATTTGTGGAAATGCCCAGCCCAATTTCCAAGACCCCAAGAAGATGCATACACTTTATAACTAGTATGATTCCTGAAAGCAAGTATATCTTCCTCGATTGTATTTTTTCTTCGATCTTCTATTTTCCTGAATCTGTTTTTCAACATGCTACTAGTTTCACTTGTTTGCAGCTAGTTACAAAGTTTCTTGTCTTTTTATTTTTTGAATCTGTAGATTTTGGGTGTCGCCAAATAAATATTACCGCTGTGCCTCTCCTTGTGGCCAGATAACTTAGTGGTTAGGGCATATGCCAGACAGATACAACTGAGTCCACAATTTAATACACGACCAGCTTGACCTTTATTATATGACTGTAAGGAACTGAGTAAAAGGTAGTTGCCAACCAGTTTCACCAGTATTTGCTCATTTTAGTCTTTAATGTACTATAATATGACACTAAAGCAAAAAATCTTACAATGGAGGAGGTGAGTTCTCCTCCCAATATCACCCAATAGGAGAAAAATAAAGGCAACAAGTAGAGGAAAAAACAGGCAAACATATAATTGAAACTACTCCGAGGAATCCTCATGAGTGACTCCTGAATTATCCACCATCCTTCAGGTCGTCGGCAGTACTGCTTGGCACAGGAGGTGCCCCGTACCCCAGAGGCCCTGCGTCTCCATAGAAACACCCTGACCATGGAGCTGCTTTGGCTCCAGCAGGCCATCGACAGCAGGAAAAAGGTACGGCTGAGAACGAGAGAGATGTAGTGCTTCCCTACATTTATTTACCAGTGACAGTCTCCTGCTGTAATAAAAGCTGCTTCTGCTACTAGATGAGATTTATTCAGTGATTCCACAAGTAAGTCAGTACAGTACAAACATGCACGCTGTGGATGGTTGGACCTGTTTCTTCCTCCACCCTGGCCTGTGTATTAGGTGTGTAAATCAGGAGATGTCATGTTAAGCTGTCTGCACCCTCTCCCTCACACTGTGTACCGAATCCTTTAATTTATCTTTAACACAACTGATGCTCCCATTAACACAGTATCATTGATAGTGAGAAACACCATTCAGATAGAGAGTTAACACTACAACTGTTGGATCTACTTGTATGCACTGTGGGTGTTGTACGCAGAAAAATCGATAACAACTCATAGGAATTATACTTTAGTGACTTCAGGAAACAAACTAAAAGAATCAACTTGAATACAAATTGCTCAAATGATATCAAAAAGCACAGAAGTCATCTAAAAACTGGTTTGGGTTGCGATGTAAAAACAACCACTGCTACTAACTCCCCCTCTCCCCCCCACACACATACACATAGGTGAACATGTACTCATTTAAACCAGGCCTTAAGGTGGCATCACCTATATCCATGTGATCCCACTTTCCACATCATCACTGCACATAATAATAAATAATATCACAATCACTAATAAAATCAATATGGAATCAATGTTCATTCTAACACAGGAATCTTACAGCTCCTAAAAAACTGAAACACTGATATGCATATGTAATCCAAAATTTAGCACAGATCTGATATGATGCACTAATTGATTATAGATGATAGTGATGATTGACTGTTCTTCTTGTCTTCCTTCTCCTCTACAGTACTTGTCACTGAAGGACAGACTGAGTGTATCCTGATGACATCATTAACTGGATTCAGTGCAGGGCTGTGGTCACTCGACTGAACTCGAATGAACTGCTTATTTATTATATGTATATAAATCAACCAAGCTTGTAAAGTGTATGTTTTTGTTTTTGAAAAAATAATAAAATATATTTTTCTACACTTATTGTTGTCTGCTGCAGTGGTGTCCCTGAAAGCTTTAACTATTGTACAGTAGAAGTCAGAGGAAGGTTTTTGGCTCCAAACCAGTTTGTGTTGTGTCTCCGAAGCTCAAATTTCTCCATTTGGATCACAATGAATGAGATACATGTCGTCACATGAGAAGCTCATCCTACACATATTCACATAAGAGTCTCACATTAAACTGTTGTTTGTTGGTATTAATTTAAAGAGTGCCCACAAAAAGAGACATTTAAATAATAAACAAACTAAAAATAATCCTCAAAATTACTTGTGTATGTATGTTTCATGGTAAAAATGTCACCTCCTGGGGTTTTCAGTCATCACTCTGTCATCGCCTGGATTCCAGCTCAGTTGGAATTTATATTATTTTGAAAAACACCAGACGACTGGGTGCAGAGGTTATCTTATTGATTCAGCTTACAACACAGAGATCCACCCATTCTCCCCTCCTCTGTCTGTCTCTTTTGTTGTGGTTTCTGCCGATGGTTTGGCCCACAAAGCCAGTCATTGCTGGCCACGCTGCCATAGCAACCAGGAAATACTCACGGCCGTCAGTGGAGTAGTGTGTCCGTGTGAGTGAGTGAGTGAGTGAGTGTGAGGGGGAACGGAGAGGAGCAGAACGTGGTGAGTGGGAGTCCAATCGGACCACAACAACAGAACGGGACCGATTTTCACCTCTTGGCTTTTTTCTGGACATTTCTTTTCCTGCTTCGTCCTCCACCAGCCCTGTGAGTGCCGGAGGAGTGTGTCTGATTATGTATGTGTATTAATGTGTGGCTGTTGTGGGGGCCCAAAGAGTGGTGGTAGTGTGGTTGTGTGTATGTGTGTGGAGAGAATTGCAGGGTGTGTGTGTGTACTCAAAAACACTTCTTCTTTAAATGTGTGTGTGTGGATAGTAACAGCTGACTCAGAGATGGCTGCCAGCACCGCAGCTACAACTCTGCTGCCTCCAGTGAAGAGCGTGGTGGTCTACAGGAACGGAGACCCCTTCTACACCGGGCGGAGGTTCGTGGTCAACCAGCGTCAGGTGGCCACGATGGAGGCCTTTCTTACTGAGGTGACCCAGAGCATCGGCGCCCCCCTCGCCGTCAGGACGCTGTACACGCCCAGGCAGGGCCACAGGGTCACAGACCTCCAGGACCTCCAGACAGGAGCCCAGTACGTCGCTGCTGGCTTCGAGAGGTTCAAGAAACTGGAGTGAGTACAAAAAGACATTTCATGTTTTCACTCAAGGAGGATTTCTGTCTTCATGTTTGTTGTCTTCTTGTGCAGTTACCTCAACACAGGTGCAAAAAAACAGCCTGCCCCTCGTGAGGAAACACAGGTAGGCTTTCATTTTCCTTCCTTTTGAGGTCAGCAGCACAATCCATCACTCATTAATCCCAGTCTAACCAGGAGGAATGCACCACCGGGCTGCACTGTATCATTTGAAACTCCTGCCAGGTCAAACATGAAAATAAGTGCAGGATTCTTCATTACGTGTGACGACACTTTGTTATATTAGCATTAGTTGAGCGTGTACAGGGGTTAGCCCTTTTGATGCCCATTGGTTGTCATGTAAATGACTGGAAATAATGGGCTAATGATTCTGCTGTCCATCAAACAGTCACCGAGAGCTCACAGGGTGCCCTCTCAAGCCTCTCATGTGACATTATCTCCATTAATTACAGCTGGATATTCCCAGATGCTCATCGAGGAAACGATCTGAACTTTTTCCCTTTAGTTAGAATTTCAGCTTTTGTGCATTGAAGGGCAGGCGGGCCAGCTCCAGGAGTATTATACACGAATAAGCTCCTTCAACATTCACAGTAAATTCATTTCAAAGCCTCTCACACATGAGTACGCACACAGGGCCACTCATGCCTACAAGTACTCGCTTTGTATTCTGAGCAGCTGGCAATACTGACCGCTTGGTTCTTAAGCCATCGGTGTTACTGAAAAACATAAAGGAGGGAGGAGTAATTGTGTGTGTGTCTTGGGTGTCTGCCATTTAAAAAAAAAAAAAAAAAGATGTGTTTTTTAAGTTTTAAAGCCGTACGTGCCTGTGTTGTGGTTGCTGTGGAGCAATGCACAAAGTGTGTCCGGCCTGTGTGTGTGTTTGATGCTGCGGGTGAAACAAAGAGTCAGGCTACTGTGGTGTTATCGCGGCGGCGTGCATGTCCGGGCAGGCCTAATGCCACATTTTCTAAGCCCTCCTCCTTCTCTGCTCACTCACACACACTGTAAATGAATTAAATGTCTGCCACTTCAAAGGAAATAAAAAACAATAATGAAAGATTATCAATATCTGCTTTGTTCTGACTTAACTGCTTCTGTCCAGCTACTGTATGTTAGAGGCAGGCCTGGATATTGGCTGCAGATATTGATATGAGAAAGAGCTTTGAGATCAGACACGGCGTGAGGAGTCTTGGCGTGACTTTAGTTTCCATGGCTGCGGCGCTGGAGATGACACGAGCAGAATAGTCACTCAGTCATTATACACATTTGGGATATGGGATTGTGCTGGTGATAATTGATGTGCAGGAACAGGAATGAATCTGATGAAGGAATTTTCAGTAGTGATGAGAAAATGACAACATTACGATGCTCTGCTGAGCCACGCAGCTGATTTCCTGAATGTCCTCCTCCCTCCTCCTCCAGGCAAAATTAATCCAGAGGCCAAATGTTTCAGCCAAATGGAGGAAGTTTATACCTGTACCTTGCATTATACAGTGAGTTGGACAACACACACACAAACACACACACACAAGTAGCTGTCGCATGCACATTTTTGCAAGTCTGTATGCTAATCTGTGGCTTCAGCAGTAATACTTCCTCTTGCACTACGAGTGGTGTGTCTCTCAAGATTGCAGCTTCAGTGTGACTGTAGGTTCACCCCCATCATCCACAGAGGATAAACGCTACTGACTTTAATCCTATGACTTTCTCTTTACTTCCCTCCCACTTTTGAAAACTCTAAGGAAATATGTCAACAAGATTTGCTATGTGATTACACACAGATATCCACAATGTCCAGATTCCTGTAGCAGTACCAGACTTGTATTCTTGTTGTGTTTATGGTTCATGGTGTCTGCATTAAAAAGCCAAAGCTGGTGATTATAATCATGGATTATATATAGAAATGGTCAAAGTTAATTTGACATCACCTGTTGGTTTGTGGACTTGCATTCTGAAGCCAGGATTTTTGAATTTGGATTTTTGGAGCCACAGTGACCATATTTGGAAATGAAGGGAGGAGTGAGGAGGCGGGTCTGACCCTTGAACCCAAGGACACTGCCCAATGTGCATGAGACTCATAGAAGCCTACACTGAAGTAAATTTGATCCATTTTTTTCCATCTTGTGGTCATTGGTGGTATTGCACTTTTTTGCATAGGTTGAGTCCAAACCACCTGTAAATCACTGGAGATCAGACCTGTCAATCAAACCAACCATTTTTTTCTGACAACTACTGAAAGATTTGTTTGAAATTAGACGTGTGCAGAGGCCTGTAGCAGCATCAGATATCTAGTCTTAGGAATACACAAAGGCTGCAGATTGGGAAGGATCTTGTCGTGTGTGTTTTCTTCAGGACAAAATAAAAACCTCTCCTTTTCCTTCAGTGTTTTCCGTAATGGAGATCTTCTGTGTCCACCGTTCCGGTTCATCATTCCTCGGAGCATGCAGCAGGACCTGGAGCAGATCCTGAGTCTGATCACGGAGAAGGTCAGCCTACGGACCGGGGCAGTGCGCAGGTCAGAAACACTCACACATGGCACTCTGCTGGATACAAACAGAGACACAGAAATGTGGTAAACACCTCTCTAACCACCCCCCCGTGCCTTCCTGTTTTTTTAGGTTGTGCTCTTTGGAAGGAGTGACCATGTCCTCAGCTGCAGAGCTGGAGACAGGCCACTGCTATGTTGCCGTGGGAACCGAGAGGTTCAAGAAACTTCCATATGTGGAGCTGCTGGTTTCAAAAGCTTCAGAGAGGTATTGTTATGCAAGGTCCTCAAAGATGTGTGTGTGAGTGCGTCTGTGTGGGCTGCGCTGCATTTTAACATAAAACAATAAGAACAGAACAATACTGTGAACATTTATCTCTTGCTTTTTCTTTACATTCGAAGGTTTTTTCTTTATTTTCTAGATATTACCCTGGAAAGAGACGACTGTTGAGGAGAGCTGAGGTAAATTTTCCACTTATCTTCGTCTTAAAATCACAGCTTGTACATAGAAAGGATGAAGCTAACGTGATGTCATCCACTGATTTGTGGACTTGAAGCCAGGAATTTGGCATTTGAACGTGGCCATGTTGGTTTATTGGATCCAGAAGTGACCATATTTGGAGATGAAGGGAGGACTGAGGAGGTGGAGGATGCTACTCAGACCTGTCAATCAAAACCAACCACGCCCCTAAATATTTGTCTTTTTGAAGACCAGTGTCTACTTACCGTATTTTCCGCACTATAAGGCGCATCGGATTATCAGGCGCACCTTCAATGAATGGCCTATTTTAAAACTGTTTTCATAGATAAGGCGCAGCGCATTATAAGGTGCATAGAATAGAAACTACTGTAGTAGCTGGGGTTGTGTTATCCATCCACTAGATGGAGCTGCGCTAAAGTCAGTCAAACTTTATTAATAGAAAACAAACCAACGTTCTGACAACTCCGTTCACTCCAAAACAAGCTAGTACATTCACAATACGGTACCGTACGTACCGGTAGCTCTTACTGGTATTCACGCCGCCTTCGTTGAAAACAATGTATTTCCAACTCCATTTGTCACAGTTCAAAGCTACATTAACAGCTGTTGTATTTTTTTTCCCCCGAGGTAACGTCAGTGACGTAGTTTTATTTGTGTTTTGTTTTTTTTAATCAGATGGACCACTAGGACATCAGGATGACTAGTGATAGAAATGTATTGATTGAGTATTTCAGGATTGAAATTGAAAGTTTTTTTTGTTTTGTTTTGTTTTTGAGCCAGCCTCCAGTGGCCATTGGGAGTATTGCACTCTTTTATGCACTTCTGCATTGGCCTCATTTTTGCATCATCCATTTCTATTTACAGTCTATGCTTAAAATATTGTCCAAGCCTGAGCAGTGTTATGTTCTAGATTACAGTTCATTTGCAACAGCTCTTAGTGGCAGCTGTCAGATGATAATTAACTTAAAAACAGAAACAAGCAAAGGACATCTTTTGTGTTTTCTCTCTTCAGAACAGGAAAGCAGGGAGTGGTCCAGAGGATCAGTACAGTGACTCAGCTCTCCTCGACTCCCCTGAGGTAAAAAACAATTCTTCATTGTCTTAACTTCATCCTCTGTTAGGCTGTATCGGGACTGTTGCTTAACACAATACATCAATGTGACAAACAAAAGCAGCATATTCCCATAAATCTCAGTCAGATGGTCGGAGGGTGAAGTCGACGGGAGATGAAGCTACAGCTCAAGTGTCACAGCAGAGGAGCAGGAGGGAGGGAGGAGACGAGGCCTCGGTGTTCTTCGCCAGGCCGGTCAAGATCCGCAAGAACCGACTGCAAATGAGACCAGCACTCAGTAACGGACCCGGTAATAGTCACATTAAATCTAACTTCAATTGATTGTTTTTTACATTGAAAATAAGTGTAGTTATATTTTGTGTTAATTAAAACAGCATCTTGTTGATTTCTGTTGATGACAGTTCAGCCCAGCGTATTTAAAAGAGCAGCACGGAAAAGGAGAGAGGAGGTGCGAGGAGCAGAGGAGGTGCAGGAGGATGAACATACGGCTACAGAGTTACCTGTTGATCAGGTCAGCTTCACTCACCTGTGTCACAGCAACAGACTGTGTATATGATAGAAGGAGCCATGTTGTTGTTTTTGGAGCAGGAAGTGACCATATTTGGATATGAAAGGAGGAGTGAGGAGGTGGGTCTGACCCTTGAACCTGAGGACACTGTCCAATGTGTGTGAGACTCAAGTTCAGGGCTGGTCCACCACAGATGGACCACCAGATCACTGATAGGGTGATTGAAAATGATCATTTTTGAATTGAAGCATGACTTTTTGTGGAGCCAGCATCTAGTGGTCCTCAGTGGTATTGCACTTTTTGCACCTCCACATTATCCTTGCTTCCTCCACTTCTGTATACAGTCTGTGGTCATAGTACAGTGTGATAACTAAAATGTCACTGAAGGTTTTGTGATGAATCGAAGTCTAATCCTCATGTTCTCGTGCAGAGAGTGGCAGAAATAGTGGAGGATGAGGAACTCAACAACTCAGACGATCCTCTACACAACACACAGCAGGTAGGATTTTTTTTTATGTATCATCCATCTCCTCTGAAACACTCAGAAATTCTTTATTTTCTGCATCATTTACAATCATGCATGATGGTCTTGTATATATTTTGCTGCCTCTGCAAGATTATAATCTGCACAGTTAAAAATCTAAGTAATTAATAATGATACTTTGTGTTAGACCAATTCAAAATCATTGTACTATATAAGACACCTTTTCATGCATCTGTTTATTTACTGTCGTGGGCATAGTGCATGCAAACTGTAAGCTTTTAAAAACATCAAACTGTTTTTCTCCAAGAGGCAGATTTCAAAGAGCGAGCAGCACGACAACAAAGAACACCCACACAAGTTCAATGGCAAGCAGGTACAGTACGTGTGAGTGGGCGTCGACGTTTAGATAATCAAAATACATGTGTCCCGAAAATTTGTAAAACCCTGTATAAATGGGTTCATGTTTTGTTTTATAAAAGGCAGAGTCGCCTGAAGAGGAGCAGGAGTCCACAGCTGAAATACTGGTAAAAAAACACCCCCGCACACAAACAAGGGATAATTAAGTTATTCCATGGACACAAAAACTCAGTCAGCTTTTCATGTGTCTGCCATTTGAAAAGGAGCCTGAGCTGAAGCAGACAAAGCCGAGGCCTCCATCCTCCTCATCCTCTTCTCAGGAAAAGAACAGGGAGGACAAGGTCAGTTTATCCACCTCACATCCTAACACTGCATGTCAGGTTTTTTTAATCATCACCGCAACCGAGGCCAGTGAAACTGTCCTCCAGATCATAGACTGGGAATAAGAGATGGACGCCATCGTCGTATTTTGCACTGGCTTCTGTTAGAGCGCGATAACAACGACCTGAAATGTAACAATGACCCAAATTTAAAAAAAAACATTTAATAAAACAGTGGTGGACAAAGTACTCAACTTCAGTACTTGAGTAAAAGTACTGATACTCATGGTCAAATCTTACTCAACTACAAATAAAAGTTATTGGTCAAAATGTTACTCAAGTTAAAGTACTAAAGTACTTACCTTTAAAAATACTTAAGTATTCAAAAGTACAAAGTAAAAGTACATTTTCTAATATCAGTACATTGCTGTATTGTTCTCAGTGCCCGAGTCAATCCCCGACTAACGTCTGCTTCCTGTTAATGTGGTATTTTAAGCTGAAAGGGCTTCAATGAAAAGAAAACTCCTGCCTGCAGAGTGTGCATATTACTTTGTTGGTTGACTGTTCGGTCTTGCTTTTTTGTTTTCAAATTTCCCATCGAGAGGCTAACATTTAAAAAAAAAAAAACAAACAAACAAAAAAAAACGTAAAACGACACCGTGCTCCTGTCTTCCCTCTTAATTGTTCGGTTCCGCTGCCGGTCACTTCCTGCCGATTAGCGCATGCGCGACGGTAACTCTACCTGGACAAACTGCCTGAAACACATTGCAGCATAGACTGTATATAAAGTAAGTAACAACACAC
>OOFC01016475.1:0-28379 GCA_900323345.1 Pseudochromis fuscus
TTAAAAAAAATAACAAAATATTGTTTGAGGCTCAAGAAGTAAATTAATCAAAATTTTTAAAAATAATCGGAAACATTTGAAAACATGTTTCAAAAAGAGAACTTTTGTATTTGTCTTCTACTCTTCACCACTGATCATTTAGACTTACCCCACAGTTTTGTAGGGACTTGTTAGTGACGAGCAAATGAAATACTCCACGTAGCCACTACTACAAATTCTCTGCCACATTGAAGTGTCAGTATCACTAACACTTTTTTCCTCACTGAAAACACTGAAAAACTGACTAATGTAAAAGCACAGAGGCAGAAATGAGGAACTTACCGTACTCCTTTTCATTGACCTCTGAGATAGGCTCAGAGAAAATGGAGCAAAAGGAGATAGCTGAAGCAGCAGAGTGGTTGCGTGAATGCCCCATGTGGTGCGGGACCTTCTTGTCATTTTTCAGAGCCTCCTCTGCCTGCTCCTGCTCCAGAGCAGACACCATGTCCTTGTAGGCCTTCCTGGCCTCTTCTGTCAGAGACACTAGACGATTGAAGAGTCCCTGAAGGAGGTCAAATGATTTAGGTTAATGAGAGACAAGGCAAATGTGGACAGATGCTCCTTAGCTTTTTACAGTCTTTCAGTGCTTGTAGGTGTCTTACCTCAGCTCCAGAATAGTTAAAAATGCCCACAACACTAACAGGCACCAGCTTGTTGACGCAGCGTCCCAGAGCTTTTCTGCCCAAGGCGAATACAAACGGGATCTCCTGCTCCCTCGCCATGGCAATCACGTTGTATAAAGCTTCATCCAAACCACCTGCAACACAGAAAACAATACAAATAACCTTACTGTAGAAATATTAGGAAGATAAATGAGAAAATAGATCAGAAAGATACAAGATAATGACTTAAACACCAGGAGTCAAATGCATGCCATGTTGTTAATATCTAAGTGGGGCTTGGGAGCTAAACAACTTATCTATTAATACAGAACTTCAGTGTTTGAACAGAAGCAAGGGGACCCACAGATGTAAGTGATAACTCTCTGCAAGTTCATTACTATTCCCAACTCCTTTTACCTCAGTTGGTCAGACCTACGACACTTTATGAAATATCGCCCACTGATGGAGACAGTATCCCAAAATTCACCTTTGGCCTGGATTTTCTCACAGTTGGGAGAGATGATCACACATTTAATCTTGTGCAGCTTCATGTGCTTGGTGACCTCCCTGAGACCCATCACCAGGCGACGTTTGGATTTGGCCTTGGTGGGATCCTTCTGGTAGACCCTCTCCTGGAAGCGAACCAGTTCCTGTAAAAGCAGAGTCACGCTCTCGTCGATCTCCTTGCTCAGCACCTGGTTACAGTACCTGCACAGGGGGGAAAAAACATGAAACATTAACATTTGTTAACTAGCACAAATGATGCAGTGAAACGTGTAATGACCCCTGGGGCACTGCTTGGTGTCGGCTTGTTTCCCTGCATGCTTTGCAGGGGCTGACTGGCGGCTCCCTCTCTTCTTGCTTCCCTTTACAGGCTGAGCACCTGGAGATTTGTTTTTGTTACTTTACTTGATCCTTATGTTTTAGTTTACACTCGTACGACACTTGCACCCATCACTCTCCCTGATGCACCACCAATTTAATGACTTCCACACCCATGTTATGACTTTTTGATTTAGACTTTAGTTAATTAAGTTACCTTTTTTTAAGCCTTATCATTGGTTTGTCCTTTTTGTTGTGGCTAATATTGTTGTTCTTAAACATTGTTCTTATACATTTTCAAGCAAAATGTTAAAAATCTGGTTGTAGCTTGTAAATTGTGATGAGTTGGTATTTTTTTCTTTGTCTTATGCAATTTGCTGGTATTAATTTGGGATTTAGAAAAACTGGGGGGCATTTTACACCACTCTACATTTTTTTTGTTTTGTTTTTTTTAGAAAAACAGTTACCTGAAAGAATAACTGTAAGAGGAAGTATATGAAAGATGAAATTAACCAAGGCTTTAGACTTAGTTAAACCGACTCTCACTCAGAGTGTATGCAGCTGTTTATGACAACTTTGTTTAACTGCGTCCTGGCTCTGCCTGTGCTAATACCCTATGAACCTTTGAGCAGCAGGGCCACCAGATATTCTCAGCATCTTGGAGGGGTTAAATGAAACCTCTATCAGAAGGTCGACGTAGCGTGGCCTGAGGACCGAGTGTCCTGGCGGTCAGAGCTGAGAGGAGGAGCGTGGCTACAGAGGCCTTTTGGAGGCTTTAAATGCAAAATCTGTTAGAGAAGGGTGGGCTGGGACAATAGGCCTACAACAGAGGACACAGAGGGACAAAGCTGCGCTTGTGACGCCTAGCATACATTTTTGCTGAGAAAGGACAATGTGGCAGACATCTGTGCCATACTCTACAATTCTTTATTGTACAGTTCCGCCTTTAAAAACACCCGTTTAACTTGCAGAGGACACTTCTCACAGCCAAAGCTCTGTGATTTTGGAGTGGGACAAGTATTCGCATTACCAACCATTTTTTTGTTACCACATTTTTCAGACTTTGCAATGCCGGAGATTCCTGCAAAAGCTCGGCCCTCTTCCACATTCTGTTTTTTAACTCCATGTGGGGGAACAGTGAGGGACTCACTCTCTAAATCGCCGGCTGTGGATCTTGGTGATGGCATTTGAAGCCATGGGACTCCCAATGCCAGAGCTGGCAGGAGAACCCTGGGATACAGGGGTGATGCTGTATGGAGAGTTCTGACTGGCTGGGGAGAGGGAGGCATCACTGGGCACGCTCAGTCCATTCTCTGTGGTACAAACAGCAGGCCACAAATAACAATTAGAAACGGCATCTTTGAGGAAAAAAAATCTGAGGTACAAAAGTGTTTTTGTTTCTCACCTTCTTGGGAGGCAGGCTCTCGTGCAAGATCATCAGTAAAATGTAGACACTCATCCCCGTGCTCCTCATGGCCCGAAGACTCTTGCTCTACACTCGGCTTCCCTTTCTTACCCTCACGTTCCTTCAAAATAATCTATTGAAAAAAGTCATTGTTAAGAACAAGACAAATACATAACATCTTCCTCCCACATCCTAAATCATTAACTTTGAATTAACCTTCTTTAAAGCTGTTGGCCGTTTGACTTTGGGGATCTCTCGCTCCTTCCCTCTCTTGACACGGGGTGCGGTGGAGTCCAGGGCGTTATGTGGGGCTGAGTATGGCTGCTGATGACCCTTCATTAAGGACGGCATGCTGGTGGAGCCTGAGCTGTGAAATGGTGCAGTTGTTCCTACTGCAGAGAAAGACAACAAAGTTAGTATACAGCCAGAGTGTGCGTATGTGACCATGTGTGCACACTGAGGGTCATACTGGAACTAGAATCTCTCCGGTCACTCTTAGGGGCGAAAATTCATGAATGCAGGACTGTGACTGTTTGGAGAAAGTGCCACATTTTGAAAAACAATAGAGAGGACCACAGATGTTCGTGGTTGACGATGCCTTATTTCAATTTGGGCAGAAGACTCAGTTAAAACAGAGGTTGTCCAACTGTGTGTGCACTAACAAAACCTGCCACTCTTCTGGCAAGTGATGTAAAAACAGTGCACGGACCCTTCTGGTGGATAGTAGTGACATCACAAGCGGTAAGCAGGATGGTTTGGAGACACATGTTAAATACACTTGTAAACAAAGATGCGTCTCTGCTGTCCACTGGTGATCTGAAGTGTGAACAGGGTCGATGTGGCAAAAACAATAAAGAACTAAATTTGATTTGAAACTAAATGTAAACAACAAGTAGACCCTCACCAACAACACATGAAAATATATTTATTGCTTCACAACAATACAAACTATAGCTTTAAAAAAAAAGATGTAATGAGTTGACTCAATATGTCTTTTTACCAACAATACAGTGCAGTAACTGACAATACTGGGTAAGTCTATTCTAGTCTGTCTGAGCCATGAATACCTGTAAAAGACAATGGCTTGGTGTTGGTGAGTTGCCTGGCCTTCATAGCCTGCTGTTGTTTCTCCAAAGCTGCCAACATGTCTCCCAGGTCCAGCTCGACTGAGGTTTTACTCTTCTTCCCTGCCGCTTTGGTAAATGCTTCCTGCCGGCCGAGAAAACCAAAGGCAGAACAAGGTCACACCAATAAACCAACAGAAGATCAGAATAGTAATCTTAACCCAGACTGTGGTGAGGACCAGAGGGTTTGTTTGTACCTGTAACTTCTTCTGTTCCATGCTGATTTCAGAGTACTCCTGTGCAGTGGCCAGCGCAGCAGCCAGAGCCTTCTTCCTCTGGCTCTTTGCCCTCTTGGGAACTGAAGTGGTGATGGGGATGGGTGTCTGCACAATGTTGATAGGGGAGTTTTCTGGGAGGTTATCCAGCTGTGATACATGCAAAGACACAAATGAGTAATTTGTAGGCATGTAAAGAAGAATCAAAACAACCGTTTGTGATTTTGCAGTGATGCACAATGAGAACCAGAAAATATGGCTCCTAAAAAGAGAGGCCTCTGAAGTGCTTTGTCTGTCTCTTTTTCTGCATTTATGAGGCTACATGAGTGGAAGTTGGTGTATTTCGTCGGCACCACAGTGGATTAGTATGAGCGTCACTGTGTACTGTCTGTCGGGGAGCAGCAGGGCACGCCGAACATCTGCTACTAATTTAAGAAGGTCACATGTGGACTGACAGTAAAGTCACACGGAGAATCAGTCAAGAGAAGTATGGCTAGCAGCTAAGGCTAATTCCAAGATTTTTCTGGTTAGGACAAAGCTGTTACTAAAGCTGTGTGGTGTTGGATTCACAATGATTGTTTAAAAAATTATTTATTGCATCACTGTCCACATTTATGTCTGTTAAAGTTAGTCTTACATAAAGGAATTAAGTCACATTTACTATTATAAAAGTACACATATCAAATCACACTGAATAATGCTTGAATTGCAGTATTATAATTTAGACACGTTTTTGCAAATCGAGCATTGAACATGGGTAGTATTAATGACATAAAGCGCCTTGAAAGACACGCTAAGATATGTCTTTGCCTCACCAGGTTTTTGGGCAGTTTAGGTTGTGTGTGTGTCTGGGCCGGAGCAGATTCTGGTTTGTTGTTGCGTTGTACTGCCCCTCCAGCAGCAAGATCTGGGAACTCATCTTCATCCTAGTAAAAAAGTAGAAATGTTTTTTTAACACAACACATAAATTCTCTAACATAAAAGTGTGATAGAGCTGCACTGAGAGTCTGTTACAAATCAACCACAAGAAATCTTCTCTCACCTCAAAGTAGAGGGGCTCTGGAGTGAGATCGGTGCCAGTGACCGCCGCTGACTGTAGCCTTTGTTCTGACTGGTTGGGTGGCATACGTCCTGGATAGCCACTGTGGAAATCCTGAAAGTGAACACACGAGTGAGACATGTTCCCCCGACCATGGGAAGATGGAAGGAAAGGAGGCCAGAGCAAAAATAGCAAAGCCTGCAAGCTAATTCCTGCAGGCAGCTGGTAAAGCATCACTATTTTAAGGATTTTTTTTAAAAATGGTACAACAATATTCTCATGATTTGTGTAATTGCAATACCACATTTATGTAGTATCACAGAGCCTCAGTGGACTCTACCTGTGAGAAGTTTCTCTGTTCAGGATTCTTCCTCTGATCTGCTCTGTGAAACTGTCCATTTCTGTCCCCCCAGGACTTCGGGGTAGCTTGAGACGCTACATTTACCCAGGTACCTGTTAGTGATTTAAAAAAAATAAGAATAATAATAATTCTTACATAAAAGACAACCTCCAATTTTTTTGTGATATATTAAATACAGGATACATAATACAGATGTTAAGGAAAACATGGTGTAAAAATGAGTCATGGAGGATTCTAACACCTCATCTAAAAACATGCTGCATCAAACTCACCTGTCATTACACCTGCCTCCACTCCCTGTAACACAAAGACATGGAGAGGTTGTGATGTCTGTGTGTGGCACTGTGACGGCAAACATACTTTAAAGATGACATTACACCTTTCAATATATTGTAGTTGTGTTTCTGTTATCCACAACCTCGACGATTTGTTTTGTCTTTACTAAACAGATGATAGTGAATATGTAGAAAGAAAATACTCTGTCACTCAGATGTAGATCGCATTACAGAAACTGACTTTAAGTGACTTTAAGTTCAACTTCCTACTTCCTGAATGGATATCAGTACATCTATGTTTATTTTATGTTCCTTCTTGAGTCTACATTTTACTCTAAGTCTGTTTATCTGCAGTTGATGATAAGTAGCTGATGTACCATCGATGGCGCTGTATTCTCTGCCGTTCGCTGTGTTACCCCAGTCGCCTGGTTGTGTTTGGGGCTACAGTAGCCGCTGTCACTGTCTATGTCGGCCTCACTGGCGCCCTGCTCGTTGTAGCTTTCAGCTGGATGGGAAGCCCGTCTTCTTTTTGTCCGGTTCTTCCAGAGCAGCGGACTAACCCGCTCAGCTGCAGCGCACCGCCCTGACGCCTCACCTGGGAAATCTGAAGACAAGTTACAAAAACCTCAGTGCTGATATAACCCAACACTAAAACATATAATAGAACTGCCACCATACAACTATACTCTGACATTTTTTATGAAACATGTTTATAAAAGGTCAGAGGAGTAAATATTTATATATGCCCATTAGCTTTGATAAAAAATAGACAACAAAGGTGACATCATGAGCTGCACACAACTGGAAACTCTACATTCCAGTTCTTTCAGAAGAACAAGTTTAATGAACGTCAACCTGTAAGACCAGGGACTGCTCTTACTGGCACTGCATCCGGCTAGCGCACTAACAGGAAAGATTCCTGTACAAAGGCAAAGCCACGAACATTAATAAAGTCTGGAATGTGTTCTTCCTTACAGCAGCAGCCATTAAAGAATATTACTGACGTTGGCCATGCTCAAACTCTGATCTTCCCCACTGCTACATCCTTCTTTTTGTTTCCTTTTTATTATTAAGAAAGCTCTGTATACAGCCTGCATGGTAGGACTCAAATGTATGTGTAACTATTGCTGTAGTTTCCTTACCAGTCTGCTGTGCTGCATCCACCAACATGACAGTCTTAGTCCTACCATCAGGCCCTAAAGTGCACACTTCCTTTTGCACAGCGACACTCCGGGTTGGAGGCCGACGACCCCTCGGAGGCTGGCACACACCCAAATGCTGCTGCAGGAAAAACAACATGAGACAGGTTAAGCTCATCGAATAGGATGGACGATGGGGGGGGGCTACACCTTTAAGTAAAAAAGAACAAATTACATCAGTGTGAGAAAATAACAGCAATGTCTACCTTTGGGAGAACATTGGACCGGACCATGCCTCTCCCCCTCTGACTGGCCATTCCATATGTGGGCCCCAGGGGCAGGGGTCTTTCACTGACATCTGCAGAGACGGGATTGACCACACCAGCTTGCACTGGACCCGCGTAGGTGCCAGGGAAGGGCTGGTAGAAGCCCATCACAGGTGGGCATGGTGCAGGCATAATCTGGTAGTAAGCGTAGTCATTCGAGACAGGAGGCTGGGGGGAAGACAAGATGGGGTAGGCCAAGTATGGACCACCGGGGGTGGGGTTAGGCTGCTGCCAGCGCAGCTCCCCGCTGTTATACATAGGATGTTGCCTGTGAAGCAGCAGAGAGGGAACATGTTACTTTTTGGAACAATTTCATTTCAACTAAAAAGAAATGTAAAAACAAAAGCTGGGGCAATTTCTACTGCAAACGAGGACAAGTATTACTCTTCGATTTACAACAATCAAATTCATTAATGTTCTCTACTGGAGAAAAAATACCAGTCGTATGAAAGTGGTCTCATCATAAAGAAAAGCAGGACTGAGTAGATGACACAGGTTGGAAAATACACACGTATATGGGATAGATTGATTTTATTTTAGAACCATGGGCTGTATATAGAAGGGACAAAGCTAATGTAACATCACCCATTGGTTTGTGGACAGATCAGTGTTTGACCATCACCATGTTGGTTGTTTGGAGCCAGAATTGACCATATTTGAATATGAAGAGAGGAGTGAGGAGGCGGCTCTGACCCTTGAACAGATCACAGAAGCTCAACATTAAACTCACACACTCAGCTGAGAGAAACCTCAGTGCTGCATCCTGTGCATATTTTGTGGACTTTGTTTCTTCTATTTAAAACATTTCTAACTTTGTATTTTTTCAAAACACACAGCACTGCTCAGACTGATTGATGGGTGTCCAGAAAATTATGATTTGAGTTCCTTTAGCAAGAGAGGAGCTTAAGAGACAAGCTAACATCTGTGATGCTACAATGATCCACATGATAGGCCGTTTGTTAGCGTGTATGTACACAGTATGCACAAATGCTGATAAGGATCCATTGATATTTCCACAGTCGGTCTACTATAGTGGGCATTTCCTTGCATTCAAATAGCGGGGAAGGAAACAAAGGAACGGATGTGTGCAGGATACAGCAGATCACTCTGGACAAAGAAAGAGCCACTGGAAACGTAGATTGTGGTTCCACACGAACTCTGTTAGACTGGGAAGGTTTCCATTCATAATTAAGCAGTCTTACAGCACAGAGCAATCTAATGGTTCTATTTAAAGGATCTGATCAGGATCTTATTTGTGAAGCACAGTATCAAGGTCTATAACTTAGTTATCCGAAAAATAAAAGTAGTCGTGAATTGTCCAAAAGAGAGCAGAGGATTCTTGTGCAGTTTGAAAGACAGCAGACTTCCCACAGTGCCCACAGTATTTCAAAGTTGACAGCATTAGCATTGGAGATCATTGGTATGAACTAGCACAGACTGAAAAGGGGTTGGAGTGGCTTCCTTTAGAGTTTCATCAATTTGTAAATGCCCCCCCGCTGTGACAGAGTAACAGTACCTGTTGGGTTGGTTCTCCTGGACAAAAGGGTAGCAGGTGATGAGGTAGCTGGGTATGGGAGTAGTTTCCACCCCTCCATTTCCTCCTCCTATACCTCCACCCCCTCCTCCTCCACCTGCCTCGCCGGACAGACTCATGCTGACTAGGGATCCTTCAAATCCTTTCTTCTGTGGGATGAACGGTTCCACTTCAGGTGAAAGCTTCACATCCTACACAGAAGACAAATGAAGAGTCGTTACACTCCCAGTGTGAGCAACAGCAGGCAACCACCGGCTATGTGATGCATTTTCTGAAATGAATAAGTCTGCGCCTTAGAGCACAGATCACTTTCAGTCACTCACAGCTCAAAATTAGCATCTACACAGTGCAACAGATTATATTTTACTGTTATTGACATTCCACACCTATTATGTGAGACAGTTGTAGGGTGGAAGCAACAAGCTGTATCAACATAGTCATGAAAATTCATAGCTTGACCTTAATTTGCTTGGTTAAGTTTGTGAAGATTGATAAACCGTCTCTCCAGTCTTATAAATCCTAAACCCTAAAGAAAAGCCTTTTCAATGGCAACTCTCAAAAACTGAAAATAATCAATCAAGGAGGATATTAACAGCAAATGTCTATTCGAGACAGTACATAGTCTGCAGGCAAACTGACCAACCTGTAATCATAGCTGAGCACTGCATTTCCTCATACTCTGTCAGACAGTTTACAGCTCTATGTGTACAACCATCAATAAAAATAGAGATCAGGCCTTAGGACAAAGGCATAAAACATTTCTGAGGAAAATATGACACGCTAGAAGCTCTAAACAATACACATAACATGCTGATTTCTCATGGGACTAAAAGAAACAATAGGAAATGATCAGCGTCTGGTTGATACTGTCTACGTTAAGGTGAGACTGGGACACGACTATGAAATTTGCTTGAGGAAGTGTTTGTAATAGCTATCGTCTATGATGTTCTAGGTAAAAAAAACATAGGTGGTAGTGGACATACATTCAGAGCTAATGTTTAAAGTCACTAAGGGAACAAGGGGTAACCTCAGCCTTGTATGAGATATATATACTGTTAATCAAATTAAGGACTAAGAGTTACGAGTTCAGGGCAAGTCCTACAGCTCTCACACTGAAAGGGAGCTACTGGAAACTAGTCTTCCAGTTGTTTCACACGAACACTGGAGTTTTTGCCAAACAAGAAAAGACAGAAAAGTCACAACAACATGAAGGAAACCTCTTTCTGAAATCAATATAAAGTAGCACAGTTGTATCTCTACATTATCCCTAGTATTTATAGGACCACTTCTGCAGGCGTCATAGAGCTTTGGAAAAACTCACACAAAATGCTACTTCCCACAAATTATACATACAATAAAAAGCTATATAAATCAATCAATGGAGAGATTCAGTCAAAAACTGGTGACATATTTACAACAAACAAAGGCAAGATAATGGCCACTTTTTTAGGCACTAACTCAAGGTCTTCCTCTAGTCAGCCTGGTTTTATGGGTCTCCAGATTTATCGTGCCAACACAACAAGCCAATAATCAAGTTGCTGTTCTGTGGGAAATGAGACAAGTGGCCACAGAAAAGGGGCATCATCTGACAAGCTTTGGACTAAAACAGAGAAGTACTTCCAACTCAGTCAGCCACTTAAAACTATTGTTCTATAAAGGGACAAAAACAAAGGAGTAGATGATGGGCTTAGTGATTACAACATCTAAC
This sequence comes from Pseudochromis fuscus, assembly GCA_900323345.1. NCBI lineage: Eukaryota > Metazoa > Chordata > Actinopteri > Pseudochromidae > Pseudochromis > Pseudochromis fuscus. The sequence goes on from OOFC01016475.1 coordinate 10,590, forward strand.
ATGCAAAAACAGGCCACTGTTTGATGTTCACTGCTGTACACTAGGCGTAAAATTAACAACGATAATTTCAACAATGTATTACGCATTTTAACTAAGGAATCCATATTTAAAGCTTTAATAACATTATGATGTTTTAAGTGTCCTTATGAAAACATTGACTTTTACTAGAGTATTTTTTCTTAACATGTCAAATAGTTTTTTTATATAATGCCATGTAACTAAAATGAACTAATTATAACCCCAAATTTGACAACAATATCACTGTCTGTTGCACTGTCGGCAACACCTCTGCACACTCCTTATTTCACACTTTGGTGACACTGGTCAAACTTTAATTTGCTGTTTTGCAGAAGATGAGAAGAGGTGACAGGGTTCAGAGTACAAAGACAGCCCCACACTTCTCTGAAACTGTGGTCGGGATATATGAATAGAGTATCAGTGCAGCCGGTGGATGCCACACAGACAGCTATTGTCTCCCACTGCTACTGTTTGTGGGTGGTTCTCTCACTTTTCCTTAGGTGATCTATAGATCTCATCCTATCTAAACCATGGTGAAAGGGCCCTACTCTGACAGTTCAGAAAATCAGACCAAACTACCAAAGAAAGATTCTGAAACTCCCATAGAGTAATATCAGCCTCCATGACCAGACTGATACGGCTACAAGGGTTTAGGACTACAGAAACTGTACAATAGTACAGTATAGCTGATAGAGTGTTGTTATAGGATTAAGTTTGAGAGGATAAAGTAGGGACAGTACTACAGGATAAGCTAATTATCCGGCAAGCCATAGCATGGAGGCCTTCTGTGCACTCATGGTGAATCTTGAATTCTGAACAGCAGTGGAGAAAATCTGAAAGGAGACAGAGCTGGTTAGAAATGATCTCTTGATTCAACCATGTGTGCCTTTGTGTATGTGAGTGTTAGTGAGAGGATGAGTGAGAATAGCTGTGATTGTAAAAAAGGCAATGAGGTCAGACCCAGATGTGCATCCGCTGGGGATGACAGAACTGTGATCAGACTGGGGTCTACTGATCACACAAGCCTCTGTTTGTGTAAGCATTTATTCTCACACCAGTTGCTTTCACACACTGTCAGACAGTATCTGGTCCTGTACTAAAACCAGACTGTGGAGTGTGGAAAGCATATCACATGCATTAAAGCTTTTAAGAGGGTTTACATGAATTAAGTCAGAACTGATCTCACACATCTGACCTAACACAGAACACCATCAAGCAAAAATTGGACACCAACCGCAACCAAACTAAACTTCCTGCATAGCTCACAGCCTCTGAGGAATGACATACATGCAGAAGAACCAGACATTCCTCTACGATCCACGAAACCTCTCCACCTCTCCTGATGACAACAACACTCCTGTAAACATTCCTACCTGACTGAAACCTCTCAGGGAAAGGCTGCCTCTCCGGATCGTGAATAAAAACGACAATATCAAAAACACTGCTAGCTTAGAGAGTGTCGCTCTCATTAAAATGACAGCTGAGATGTTTAAGTTAGCTGTAGCTAGCTAGACAGTCAAGCTAGCGTTGATCCAAGTCTTTTTCTAGCTATAACGCATTGAAACACTGTCATAGAAACACATGCAAGTACATTTGCAAAAAATAGTCACACATCACACAACAAAAGAAAACAACAGCATCGTGCGCAACAATGTTATAATGAGCTTGAGGTTACCGTTAGCTATGTTAATGTTAGCTTCTCGCCAAATCGGGTAACCTATCACGGTGCTACTATTGGTTATAATCCACACAGCTCATTTAAATCACAAATAACAAACGCTGTTAGTTGTAGTTACAATAACCCAAAGAGTCCGATGTAGGGCCTTGACGTTATAAAGTAACGTTATGTCTTATTTCCACAGGCTAACGCGTTAGCAGCAACAACAAAAAAACACCATTTAAAATAAACTGTACCTTATTGTCACCAGCGTCCATGTCAGTCACCGACGCCGCGACAGACCGTCATTGACCACAGTGTGGACGTCAGGATTCTGGCCTCTTTAATTTCTTCATTGTAAAATTTAATCAGTAAAGGCTGAGAGAGACTCACACCCAGTTCCTACCGTTAACTGTTGCTGGATGCTGCTGCGTCAGCTAGCTGCGCTCTCCACACACTGAGCTCAGAACTGCTGTCACTGTGGAAATGGGAGTCACCTGGAGTGGAAGCCGGCGAGGCCCACAAAGGCTGAACTGACTGGAAATATTCAGTACGCCACGAGGACACACAAATGTTTTTAAAGATATTCAAATCATGCACGAGAGATATGTGTATGTCTCATTTCTAACCGTTTAAAAGCATTTATTTATTTGACTTTTACTCGATTAGATTCCACATTCAGAAGCAGCTGAATCCTTTTAGTGCTGAGAGAAATCTGTTTATTACCAACAGGCAACAGTATACATTAAAATACTGTGTACAAGCTTTCATACACATTTGGACTTTTATTTCTTAAACAACTGAAGCATTTGTGTGTGTTGCACATGGAAGGATCTGCCAATCAGGAACATGAAAAACAAAAATAAGTGTCAGTGATTTCCTCTCATCATCAGGACAAAACAACACACTTTGAACACGTTCTTGGGGGTTCTTGGAGTCTTCTTGAAATTGATGCATTCTCAAAACCTGTGCTGTGTATCTTGTCTCAGAGGATAAACTTGCAGAAGAAGCACAGTAGCATACTTTATGGATGTATTCAAACATGCCACTTTCCTTGTCTCTTCATTTTACATGCCATCATGTGAGCTTGCTAACAATGGCTTGGTTCAGAGAGTTCAGCTGATTTGTCCATTTGTCTAAAGCTGTGTAGCGAGCCCCTCCTCTTTTCTGGTAGTCCAGTTCTAGTAGCTGATTGACCTGGTCGATCCGTCCATGGATTGTGCTGTGAAAAAAAATACAGTAGAAAAACATTTCAAATCTGGGAAACCAAAAATCAGCTCAAGTTTGGATGATAGGCTCTATAAAGAGAGAAAGAGACAAAGCAAGTGTGACATCGCCCGTTGGTTTGTGGAATCACATTTTAAAGCCTGGAGATTGGCACTTGAACATCACCATGATGGTTGTTTGGAGCCAGAAGTGGCCTTATTTGTCTTTGACAGAAGGAGTGAGGAGGAGGGTCTGACCCTTGACCCCGAGGTCATTGTCCAATGGTTATGAGACTTCTGTACCTCTCATTGGAGACAAGACTTGTTGATCAAGTTAACCAGGTCCCTAAATATTCCTGTTTGTGAAGTCTAAAATCTACTTAACTGCGATTTTGTTCCCAGATGGACCATCAGATCATTGAGAAGAATTAACTTTGGCTAATGGGATCAAAATGACTTGTTGAAAAAAGTACTGACTGAATATTTCATGACTAAAAATGAGGATTTTTGAATTAAAGTCAATAGGAGCCAGAGTTTTTTGGAAGCAGCCTCCAGTGGCCATTGGGAGTATCGCAGTTTTTTGCACTTCTGCATTGGCCTCATTTTTGAGTCCCATTTGCTCCACCCATTTCTATAAACAGTCTATGTTTGAGACACAATTTAGACAAGCTTGTATAGTTTTAAAATGCAATTTACTAGTCTCCATGTAGTTGAACAGTATATCTGATCCGACAGCAAATTGTACTTTATTGTAATGCAGCAAAGACAACAAATAACAAGAAAATGTGTGTCATAAGTGGAAAGGAAAGAACGCAGGGTGTGTTTATAAAGGAAAAAAATAATTTATTTATCCTTTTGCTTATACTTATGAGGGGCCTATTCCTTTAAAATTTCAAAGCATGTTATGTTGGCAACATGTTACATTAATGTAGGGGTTTTCTTTCCTACCAAGTTGTTTATGTCAGTAAACCTGCAGACCTGGAATTTGAGGCTATAAATAACATATCATGTTTGTAATACAACAACCACTTAAGTACAAGATGTTACTGAAAGTGACGAGTCATACCACCTGACTCCTTTTACGGGCCAAAGGATGAAAACTATGAGGAACTACAAGGATTTACAGGAAGGGAAAAATTTTCTGATTGACTTGTAAGCACGCACATATGTAAGACTAACTTACTTATCCAAGATGCACTGCACCAGCAAACTCTCCACGTCACACACATCGATGTTCAGCTCCTGAAACAAAACAAAGTGTCAAACTCATATCTGTATAGTTTTATGTCGATTAGCATGACTCAGCAAAAACGCAGTAAACACACTGCTGCTGGCGCTACTGCAAATGTTATGTAAGATGTGTTGATAAAGGACCTGTGGGCAAAGCTTCCTTCCAATAAGTAAACTAACACATTACTAAGAAATTCCATTACTTCATTACTGCATGTATAGTTCCACTTCCCTAGTGAGTCAGTCAGTAAGACACAGTAAGTTTGTGCACTGGTAATAGTTTAAAAAGAGTGAAGCTTAAATGAAGAAAATAAAAACCCTGAATGAAAAATCCCAGAGCCACTAACTGTGAAACATACTTCCAATCCACTCAGACATTGCAGTAATGTTAAATAACTGAGACACAGAGAACACTGGAGTATTGAGATTATTATTTCATCTTGTATGATTTCTGTTGATGCTGACAGTGTATTTCATTTCTCTATATTAAATACAATTAATTACTAAAGTCATCAAGAGCTGTGGGTCTAAAACACAATCACCAAACAAAATCTTGCTTTGATACCTGCATCCAGGAATAGTAAAATGACCTTTGTGTTTTTTATTTCAACTATATTATTTTCTTCAAATGGATGACAGAATCTTTCAGTATAGACCAGTTTAAGTTTAAAAACGACTGAAACGGTCACATAGTCAGTGTGACCTTGCAGTGAAATGTGATCAAAATTAAAGATAACAAAGTACAGGACTTTTTTTTGTTTTTTTAAATCGCGTTGACTTACCTTAGAAATAAAGGGGATGTGTATTCTTGTGTACGGCTTGATGAGCTTGATAAGTACTTGAGTTCTAATGTTACGCAGGAGCTCTGTAACACAACATCACACAATCAGCAACAATTTTTCCCTACACATCTGTCAGCATGTGGACTGAAGTCACGTTCACACTCACCCTCTATGTGCTCTCTAATGAAGGGGTCGTCCATTATGTTACTGTGATTTGTTTTCAAGATTTTCTCAAATTCAGTGATGTCATTGTTCTGGTAGGCGCTGAAAGGGAAAACAGTCACTGTTGTTTTCACTATTTACATTGTGTCTCCATGACCCACACAAAAAACTCTCATCCGCATAGCTGTCAAACACGATTCCAAATATTACACTTTTACATAAACACTATTCTTACTCCAGTTTTGGGTGTGCATTCTTAGTTCCTTGTTTATGTAATAAAAATTTTAAATATATTCATGGATCCCGAGCTATATGAGACGGTGCCTGTTATTTATCTAAACATGAGGACAAAAGAGAGTAAATAAGGAAACAGAAGACCAGTAAAGGTTTGAGGAAGACAAAATATCTAATCACGCTGCATGATTTGTGCAAATATGGTGAAATGTGACAGGGAACTGTTTGGGGAACTGATATAAAAGATACCAGTATGACCACAGACTAAAACTAGTGACACATACCTTACTAAGTTTGTCATTGCGAGGATCTCTGGGTCATTTTTGTATGGTTTGGCCTGTGGAAAAAATAAGAGAAATAAAAGTACTAAAACACAGATATAAGACGAGTTACTTTCAGAAAATGATTTGAATTAGACTTATCGGGTTTCTCCTATATACTAGTCCTACATACAATATATGCTCAATTATTAAAGACAAACATGTAAAACAATAATCACATTCATACCTCTTGAGAGTCAAAAGGGTTTATTCCTGACTTCATCAGCATGTTTGCTAAGACCAGGTACTTCAGGCATGTTGTCCTTCTTGGGCTTCCAGACTCATCATAGTTTTTAAAGGCCTCAAAAAAGTCTGTGTGAGCTTTCTCAAACTCACCCTCTCTCAGATGCATCTTCCCACCACACTCTGGACAAGAAAAAAAAAAACAAGCACAGGTTTTTCAGCAAACATCCTCAACATAACGGAGTGAGAGACCTTCAACTACACAAATATTATATGAATCAATGAGCTCCATTTTCATACCTCTGATAACTCCCATTATGAGCGGGTGGGGAATGGCAGACTTAATATGAAGTGACTGCTCATACAAGGCTTTCAATTTCTTGTTGTTTTTTTGTGCTGTGTACATTTGGATCTCTAGAGCGTAGATCTCCAACAGCTGTGTGCCTTTCTTCAGGTCATCCTCTCCATCATCTGTCTGTAGTTGACATAGAAGAAGCATAACCACTTATTAGATCATTACTGTTGTCAAATGCACATGCACTTCTACATATGACAGAGAAAAATGCATAATATATTTAATTGATGCAGTGGCTACATGTTTAATCCTCAAAGGGATTATGTATCTTGGGGGACACAGTCATTTGACTCATGATTTAATGGAAACAATTTAAAATAAAAATATACAATTTGTATCAAATGTGAACAACAAAAAAAGACACTGGCCATGTCATACTTGTGTTGTATGAGAAAATAATGTTTTTTTAAGGATAATTTTGCAAATCAATTATCCTGGGGGATAAGTGTATAAAACACAGATAGTCTCCCACAGATATATATGACACATTTTGATTAATATGTGATAATCTTTTCCCCCCACTTTATTAAAATTTCTTACACAAAAGAAAGTTGCCATTTATTGTTGAGAAAGTTGGCACATGAACTATGAAATACAAGAAAATATTTAATTGATGTCCTGTATCCTGGGAGAGAAAGTAAATTGGAAAATGAAGATGCATTTAAAAAACAACAAACAAAAAAAAAAAACTGAAATGTTATTTCAGCCTAGATACATTAGAATAATAATTGTATTCTCCAAATATTTACATATGCTTTTCCATTTAAGGGTTAACAAGGAAGGGCTTCTACTTGAGACTAATTTGATCTCATGTTCAAAGATACCAACACTGTAATTATTTACAGACAACTAACAAGTTAATCAGCTGCAATATATTCAATATTTCCAAGATTAATCCTCTTTTTGGTATTAAACCAAAGAAACATATCATTCCTTTTCCATGAATATATAAAAAGGATTAAATACCTGACATGACTGGTGGAGCTGCCTCAGGATTTTTTGCAGTTTCCCATACTCTTCTCTCTCCAAGTACAGCTTCCCCAACTACAGGAGAAGGAATAAAGAACATTTCTTAGGATCTGGTTCACTCGGAAATGATTATGTAGAACTACCTCGGACAAGCAAAGAAGCTCTGTATACCTTTGTGTTAGTTTTAAACCATAGTCTGTCATTTTTTGCATCTTTCAAAGCCTCCAATGTGGTTTCGTAGAATTCCTGTAGCAAGTCCATCTGGTAACACAGAAAAAACAAAGATTTAAAACAACCTGGCACCGCAAGTTACAATAACACAACATACGTGTCATATAGTGTTTATCTATACCTGTTTGGAGGTAGAGATATAGTCCAGAATCGAGTTGATGGACTTCTCTGAGTAGTTCCTGGTGACAGCACTTCTGATGTATGTAAGGAGCTGTTTGTACCTGTTCATCATCTCTGGAAAGTTGGTCTACAAAGGTTGGGAAAAACAAAAAACACCTCCTCAATCATTTATATGTGGTTGGATAAGTGTAAATAAATGATGACATATGTCATAGCGCATACCAGCTTGAAGTTGATTTTGATCATCTGTTTAAGTGCTTTGAACCCCCATTCACCCTTTTCTCCTTCTAGTTCCAATACCTGAACACAACAACAGTGAAGAAAAGTCAGTAAACATTGTAGTTATAAGTGACTGATGGATTGTTTTCATGGAGCACGACTCCACCTTCTGGAAACTGCTGAGTGCTGCTTTGGGATCATCCTCCTTCAAGGCTTTGGAGTTGTAGTACTGGTTCTCCAGGTCCACATTTGGCTCTGAATTACTGTCTTCTGAGTATTCCTAAAGTTTAAACACAGAAGCATGCCAAAGTTCAAATCTAAAAACCCAGTTCAGTCATAGAAAAGTTACACATTTACCAAGAACTCTCCACTAGCTAACGCAAAGAATATTATTCTGCAAATTCGAGCTATGAGCTAAAGTTAGCAGACGTGTGATGCTTGCTCACTGGCCCGGCGGTTTGTTTTTGAAGCCCGTAATTCAAATCCATTCACAGCTAAACCCGTGCACTGTAAGCTAGCTGTCTTATATGTTTATTAATATTAGTCTGTCGCATAGTAGCTAAAACCAGCTATCGTTAGCAAGCTAGGAAGCTAACGCCGTCCAACCGCTGTCAGCTTGATGTTAGCAGGCTAGCTAAACAGCTAGCTAACCCCTACTACTCACTGTAGGCGCTCAACGGAAAATAACCATCGGAATTAACACGGAAGCTTGATGTTTTAATGCGTAAATACCAGGTCGTAATCTTCCTCATCGTCGCACATGAAATCGTCCTCCATGTCAGACATCTTGGTGGTGTTCCTTGTTCTTATTCAGAGACAGACAGTCGCCCGGCCTGAGCTGTGTTGTGCAGCGGTGAGGTGATGGTGGTGGGTCGGGGTGGTGAGGAGCAGGAACGCACCGTCGTCCATAGATGGCGCTGTTGGATCACTTCTGACCAGAGGCCGTAACAGACTGTGGAGAGTGGAACAGTGGAGGAACGATGACTGGATGTATGATGGGTTATTAGCAACATACCTGACTATTATGACAAATATGAACCTTACACTCAGTGCTAGAAATAAACTACATGTATTCAGGTACTGTCCTTTAATTTTAAGAAATAATATTTTAATATAACACATTTCACTTATCACTTATCCAGTCCATTAATCTGACATTTGTTAGTTACTTTACATATTTAAATAATACAATTGGTTCAGAACATATGCTAGATTTGTAGAAATTAGAATATTGTTCATGTTTAGGAAATTACCCTCAATCGATTACAATGTAGAAATATAATATATGGTGGCATCGTCCACTAAGCTGCAACTATTCATACAATAACTATATTAGAGTTTGATGACACCAGTTTTGTTGTGCTGTACTTGTATTGGTAATGTAGTCATAGTATCATGGGTATGTTGTGGTTTAAAACATATATATAGTAATGGAAAATGTATAATAATTCATACAATGAATTATCTGCTTTGTAGTACATGTAAATACACATTCATCCAATCTGCACTGCAAAGAGAAGTATTAATGTTTATTATTTATGTTAAAAAAATTCAAAAGTTTTTGTTGTAAAATACATTTCAAATATTAAAAGTAAAACTACTAATTTCATTACATATACACTCACATTCACACACATATAATTAAAATATTAATTTCAATATATATAACGATTTACATATGTAAATTTTTGTTTTGTATGAATAATCCCAATTGGCAAAGTCATTAGTAACAATTCTTGTTAGGTAAACAAAGAAAAGTACAGTATTGCTTATGTTAAAATTAAGACAAGTACAACACTTCAACACCGTAACTGTACAGAGTACTTAGTAAATTTCCACCTCTGTCCGATTTAAGTCAGCCCTGTGAATCAGATTCGATTCAACTGGATTTCGTGACTTCTCAACAGTCTTGGCCGCCACACAGAGAGACTATTGGCAGCGTCACATCCCTCTGCTGCCTCTCTGCCTCACTCCGGGGGTCATTCCACACTGAATCTTATGAAAGATTTTATTACTGAATAGATTGAGTTCCTGATCTGAAAATGTACGCAATCGGCTTATGTGTCATCAAGTTATGTGTCATGAGTTTATTTAAAAAAACTGATGAGTGTGGGTGAATAACTGGAGTCCATCATCCTACGCAGTCAGTTTGACCATAATATTTACAATATCCAGACATGAATCACCAACACGAATACTAGAAGAAAGAATGTATTCACAGACTCACTTATAACTTTAAAAGCATTAAAAATGTCCAGACTAATATTACTTGTGTAAGTGCGTGCACACGTGTGATAAACAGCACTCAGTTGTATTATCTTTCATTCTTACACTGACAGAGTCCTTGCATTTTGTACATAATTCCATTTTGTGGCTCTGGGCTAAAAAAGTGACATGATAGAGTCTATGCACACCCATTTGTTGCAAGGGTGACATGCATCATTTTAGCAGCAGCATTGCGTGTGTACTGTCTGTCAGCATTTCATTAATTGCACCGGGCTAGCATCAACACAAAGGCTTAAAGAATAAGCAGCGCTCCTCCGCTGGAATCAACAATGCCAGAAAAGCTGTGGGTCCGGGACAAAAGACACATGGGTGCTAATACACCCTGATTTGTCATCACAACGCCCACACAACCTCCTCAAATTATATGGCATTAGGCGTCTTCACATACCTGAAACACACCGTTATCACCACACACTGACTGATCTCCTAACACACTGACAATCTTTCAGGAGCGCGTCGCCCAGCTGTGGTGAAGAGATGCACCATGTAATTGAAGGGCAAAAGACACTCCCAGCCCAAGACTAATACAACTCAGTCTACCTCATCTCAGGGACAACCATAGCGCCAAAGAGTTTTATTTATTTGACTAAGTCAGGGTGTGATAAACATAAGTTCATCATGTTTAACCTTACCATGTAAACCTAATAACCTTATTTAGACTTTCAAAAGTGTGGTATTAAGCCTTATAAACACCTCCAAGCGGCCCGTCCTGTTTCAGATAATTGTTGATTTATTTGACGAAATTAGTACAGTGATACTACTCCCCTGGCATCAATGTATACACTGGGGTTTCTAAACCGTTTAATTTTTGGTTGCCAAAAACTGTTTTATGCCAAACTTAATAACCTTAATAGACTTAATATATTCTCATTCGTGACAGTTCTTTAAACACGAGACAAGAATCTTCCATATTCTCCAGCATGGCATCTAACAGCAGAACCCCATGTGCCTCTCTCAACAGGCTGCCTGCCGCTATAGTCGACACAAATGGATCCCACAATAAAGTGCTCACACGAGGGTGCTAACCCTTGTTGTCCTGCTGCCAACACCCTTGTAGATCATTACTCATACATTAACACAAATGCACACACAGTCACACCCCAAGAACCTGCACTGTTGCCAACCTTGTAGAGCTCGCCCTTAGGCCATCTCATAGCTGCTCTCACTTCTCCACTTGTGCAAGATGCGTGACTAGCCAGTTTGTTTTTCTCTTTTTATTTTTTGTTGCTGTTTTCATTTTTACAAGGTATGTAGAAGCGTGTCTCAATTTTATGCAACAACTTCCATCATGTGGGGCTGTTATTTCAGATGAAATCCAACTTCCCAAGGGCTGAAACAGTCAGTGCAGCCAAGTCCACACGCACCCCTTCTGCATCACACGCTAGCATATTGTGGTAAGTGTGTGGTATGTGCTTTGAGTGGGGTATGTGGGTTGGAGTTTGAGGGTGTTGGGATATTTGGGGAATTTGTGTGTATTATAAATGTATAGAGGTTAGAAAAATACGATCCAGTAAACACTTTCATTCTAATTTGGGTTGGCTCGAGACACAATGCAGTACCCAAGACAATTCAGTTCCCACAGTAGAGGGATTGAGGGAAGTGGTTGGTGATTCTAAGCATAACTAAGTTTGACAGGACTGATCTGGACCGAGCTCATCTGTGTGGAGATTTGGGTTTAGTATTCAATATGTTAATATCATCCCAATTAGCATTGTGATAAAATGGATATAAAAAACCCAAAATTGTCTCTGTGCAACAAGACTTCATTAAGTTACTGAACATAATTCTGTTTTTTTATTATGTGAAAATTCCCATTTAAGGATGAGGCCACATGGATGTAGTAAACAGGTCTCAAAACTATGGTCAATGCAGACCTCTGACAGCCACTAGATGCTGGCTCAAAAAAATCTTCAATTCAAAACCCCACATTTTCAATCATGAAATATTCAGTGAATGTTTTTTTCACAAGTCATTCTGATGTCATCAGTTACAATCAGCTCTTCTTCTCAGGGATCTGGTGGCCCATCTGAAAAAAATCATCATTAAGTAGATATTAGGCTTCAAAAAGAGGAAGATTTAGGGGCGTGGGTAGCTTGATCGACCTGGACCAAGGTTGGAGACCAGCTCTGAACTCGAGTCTCATCCACATTGGGGAGGGTTTAAGAGTTAGGTTTAAGAGTCAGACCCGCCTCCTCACTCCTCCCTTCATATCCACATATGGTCACTTCTCTCTCCAAACAACCAATATGGTGATGTTCAAATGCAGATGTCCCAGCTTCAAAACGCGAGTCTACAAAGCAATGGGTGATGTCACGTTAGCTTCTTTCATGGTCCACATCCAGCATCATAACTTAACAGTGTGTCACTCGTACCATGGTATCTGTCATCTAAAATAATTTAATTATTTCAGAGTCAGTCATCCTGCACAGATGGAGGGTTAAAAATGACTCAATACAAGTGGCGTTGACCTGTTACTGGAGGCGGGTGCCTTACTTAAGGGCCATGTTTTCCACTTCTATATTTTCTTGTTGGCAAGGGATGAATCTGCTCTTGACAAAATCAGGAACAAGTGGCAGGAAGAACTGTAGACTGTTTATTCTGAAGATTTCTGGAACAAGGTTTTGAGGGGAGGGGGACTCGTCCTCCAGCTGTGCTAGACTTATACAATTTAAGGTGCTCCATAGGCTTCATTACAGTAAAGCAAAACTCTCCAGGTTTTTTTCCAGACAAGCTGGAGGATAGATGTGACAGATGTGCACAAACCCCCGGTAACTTGACTCATATGTTCTGCTCATGCCCCAAACTGACTAATTTCTGTAAATCTTTTTTTGATGCAGTACCTGTAATCCAAAGTGTAGTTATATCCCCCTGACCTCAAGTGGCAATATTTGGTAGACCAGAAGAAAGAACTGTTCTAGCTTTCACCTCACGGATCGCACGTAGGCCCCTTTACCTCCTTTGTTCAAATCTTGGCTGCAGAACGTCATGTCTCTTCTAAAACCGGGGAAGATCAAATTCTCCTTGAGAGGCTCTTCTGATGAGTTTTATTCAACCTGGAGTCCACTGATTGATTATGTTGATGGGCTGTGTATGCATGGCTGTATATATGTATGTAAGTAGATGGGTAGGTGTGAGTAAGTGGGTGTGTATGGATACATGGATGTATGTACAAATATACCTCTATATTTCAACATTGCGTACATTGTTAGGCTTGTTTATCATATCAGTACGTATGATATTTATGTCTGTATATTTCTGTAAATATACAGTTCTCTTAATGTGTCCATTATGAAACAAGTATACTGGGTTGGGTATAGAGGTGTTGGGGGAGAGAAAATATATATATAGGCCTATATATATTTTATATATAACATATATATTTTATGTATAACTTTTTTTATTGCACTTTTGTAATCCACTTCTCTTTTCCTGGAAATGAAAAAGTTTCAACCTAAAAATGACTCAATACAAAGAAAAGTGTTACAAGTTTCTTGTTTCTTCTCAACTGCAAAGTCCAGTGAGCTAAAGCTTTCTCTGTCATGCAGAGCACCAGAATATCCCACCCACGCGTACTGATGTGACTTCTCGCTGACAATGGGATGGCAGCCTAACATCTCTAAGCTGCCCTGTTTTTATTATTCTCTTTCAAAGACAAAAATAAAAACAGATGTGGCTCAAAAAGCCAGTCCAGCTTTTAGGTCAGGTCCAGGATGCAGAGTGCAGGGTAGGGCTCTGTGAAATACCCATGGTCTCTTTTGTCCTCTTTCCTTTCTCCTCATCTTCCTCTGTTGCTTCATGTCCATTCCCTCCCCTCTGGTGCCCTCATCCCTGTGACTTTGGTTTAGGAAATCAGACCAAGAGACGGGATATATTTAGGTACCCCTACATATTTCAAATGCCAAGGCCGAGGCTATGGGATTGGTGGTCTCCAACTTCACGTTCATGCAAAGCAACAAGGCCACACTCAGCATTGGTCTGACAGAAGGGGCGTGACCTTTTAGATGCTTACGCTAACATTTGACAGTGTCAAATACTTAGGCAGACCAGATGCTGGTGTATACAGCGTGAGTGTGTAACAATGAACTTACCTTCTGTTGTCACGGTACTGACCTGTCAGAGTAAGCAGAGTGATTTATACCCTCAGCTGACGGCCAAGCACAGAGGAGCCACGGCTGTGAAAGTGCTTGTCAGAAGTGGAGTAATAAAACCTCTGCTTGCATATAACTCTTCTCCTGCTGAAAGGTTTGCATATGTCTGGAGCTTCCACATACTGTAATTATAGAAATACCAAACCTATTTCTGGAAGCTTTCACCAAGACTACTATCTGCGGATTATTGTCTTCTTCTGGGTCTTTCTCTTTTTGCAAATTTCACCTTGCGCTCTGATTTACAGTCTATTGTTTCTCATCTCATTCTGGTTTGCAGCTGTTATGGAAAAGAGGATGACAGTAGTGTATAAGTGCAGCAACTCCTCTTTATTGTTCTTTGTTGTAGAATAACTGCAGTACTACTACTTACTACTATCACCTTATTCTACTGCTTTCCTGTACTTTATACTGCACCACCTACACAGTAAAAAGGTTCTTGGAGCATTTTTTTTTTCCAGTGGAAAGAAGCTGGAAACAAGGTGCCTTCTAGTGTCAGTTTTGTTAATTTGCATACAGTTGTGACTATGTTTGGCTCTCAGTGATGTACCGTGCTTTGTATTTCAGGTAAGTGCTTCACACTGTGAGATAACTGTTGGAAATGAGATTAAATAACAGTAACACCAACTGTTTTATGATTATAACCAGTGCCTCTCAGTATAGTTCTGCATATCAATAATATTTAAATCAGTATGTAAGCTACCAACTAAGGAGTAAAACACAATTTAGCATAACCGGATTCAACAACATAAAATCTGTCTCTTGAAAAATTTTGTCTGTCACAAATTTTGCAAAGATTTCTATTTTCTACAAGATCAAAGTAAAAGAAAACCAAGAGCCATAGCTCACAGCTGTATAAAATACCAATGCAATAACCATAGACTGTGTATATAAAATGAACAAAGCTAATGTGATGTCACCTGTTGGTTTGTGAACTCACAGCGTCACCATGTTGGTTGTTTGGAGCAAGAAGTGACTATATCTGGATATAAATGGAGGAGTGAGGATGTGGGTCTGACCCTTGAACCCCAGGATACTACCCAATACAAGAGTGGAGTTCACGTCTAGTCTCTTTTAAATATTCCTCTACTTGAAACCATACTTATGTTTTTAGATGGGCCACCAGATCACCAATAAGTAGAATTAATTTCAACTGATGACATCAGAATTACTCGTGAAACAAATGGATTGAAAATGACTACATTTTAATTTGAAGTCAGTTTTTTGAAGCCAGCATCTAGTGGCCATTGGGATTATTGGACTTTTTTACACTTCAGCATTGGCCTCATGTTTTGAGACCTGGCTGCTTCGTTCATTTCTATACACAGTCTATGGCAATAACACACATATTACAGCAACATAATAAACTTTGTAAGCATATGGCACAGAGGCTGTTGTAGCCTTGGGTATCCAACCCGTTGTCCCTCCAGCAGCCTCCTACGCCTGCAACCAAAGTCTGTAAGCATCTCCTGGATCAGATAAAAGCCCTAACATTCATCCATTAGGATCCACTTTGTTTATTTCCTTACTGAGTCACTCATATTGAGAGCTGAGACTGGAGGTCTACTACTGGTGAGATTTTTCCACAGTCAGTCACAAATAGTAACTTTCCATTGCATGGAAGCAGGACCCTTGCTAAGAGATAGATGAGTGCCCTTAGTATTAAATGGCAACAAATTACTGTTCTAGGAAAGGCATTTAAGCAAGAGGAATACATCTTGATCATAGAGTGGATTGATGGTCATTTATTGGCTCTAACCTTATTTATGTTTGGAGAACAAGTATCCATTTATGTGTCTAAGTTACTGCCTGATGGCGAACACGTCAGCTGGTACGTCAGTGTTTTGATGTAAGTCGTGTCTGGCCCTGTTGCACAACCTCCCCAGAGATAGATGCTCCACAGTGATTTCCCACACTTGATGAAATCACTGCTCGTACAAGATAAGGAGCTGCAGCGGAGGTGACACACACAACTGTCAACACCATGGCCACTGCTGTGAGTTAAACAAATACTAACTCACAAGAATAATTCCGATCACCACAGATTACCATAAACACAGGCACTTAACAAGAAGCATGATCAAACCCACATCAAAACCATGTTTGTTCTCCCCTGTGCCTCTGTGCAGGCAGTGCATGCATAAACTACCACAGATGATGGTGTGGTTAGCAACATTTAGGCAATCCAATAAAGAGGGGAATGAGGAGGACAAATAGCAGTTCAATTTTTCCTCTTCTGTGGTTCTGTATGAGTCAGGACCTGCTGAACCCGAGATACAGTGGAGGACCAAGGTTGGAAAATGGTACAAGTTGGAGCAAGACAGGAGCTGAAGCCAGGACCAAGCCATGGGGTTGGGTTTAAACTGCGCTAAGGTTTAGGATACTAGGGCCAGCGCTGCATCGTATGACACTTTGCGTGCAGACGTTTTTATGAACTCAAACTTAGTTGCCAAAATATTTCATATTTACGAGCACAAGATTCGTGCTAAGTATAATAAAACAAATGTTATTACACATATCACAATCTATTACTGATTTAGATGAGGCATATGGCTCAGGTTTAGCTATGACCACAGTAAAGACTGGCTGCCTGCCAATGCTTCATGTGATTGTGGACTCTTATGCTTGTAAAGGAGAAACAGCCAAACTTTCCCCCTGGAGTAAACTCACAGGCTTAATGCATAACATACAACACAACACAAGTAAATCTGTATCATTCACAGTGTTGTCTACATGTAAACTGTCTATGTTATGTTGAAGTCTGCTAACCACATATTTACACAGAAGCAACGGGCTATAGCATCGTGTGCGTATGTTCTCAAAATACCATGGAAATGGATACATGTGACCAAACCTGTGAGGTTTCAGCACGAGAGAAAGATAAATATATGGCATCTTCTGTGGATTTTTGTGTGTGTGTGTGTGTCTGTCGTGACCCACTGAAAGAAAGGTCGAGAACCTCAGCGGAGTAACCTAATATAGAAATCCAGAGTTTTACAATCTGTAAAGAGTTAGGAGGCGGCGGAGAAGAGGGTTTACAAATGGTTCTGGGCACATTTCCCACAAAGGCGGGAATTCCATCCGACTTCACCAATCTGGAGATGTTTACCTACAAAATGTGGAAGCATGATGCAGTGTCTATGTGTCAGTGCGTGTGTGTGCGTGCGTGCGTGTGTGTGTGTATGTGTGGTCAAAGGAGACCCTCGGCTCTCGTGACTCTGGCTGGGGATAGGAGCAGGGGGTGGGGAAGATACTATCAGGCCCTGATTTCTGTGGTTATGATGACATCCAGATAATAGCACACACACAGACACACACACACACACAACAGATACACATGCACAGGCATCTCCTGCGCTCTGAGCCCGCCACTGCTGGCCTCTTACACACACACATGGGCACACACACACACGCAGAAACAGACGCACACACCAGAGCCTGAAAATTACAGCTTAGCATGCAAGCGTTGAGCAGATGGGTTGCCTAATGACTGTTGTGTACAGTGCAGGAGGGAGTGTGCTGCTTTCCCATTACACGTCCCCCTTACAACTCACCAGACCGACCCCAAAGCGCAGATCTGGCTTTCATTTACTTTATGTCTTAACTGGCACTAGCATGACACATGCAACTTGCAGGTGGTCAGACCGAGAAGAAAAAGAATGAAAACATATTGG